>VWPV01006378.1:0-97378 GCA_013389885.1 Geococcyx californianus | reverse complement strand
CCCTCAGTCGCTCCTCATAGGTCCTAGCAGATGCAGCCAAGACCAGAGCCATATCCTTGGAATGACAGATGAGTCATGACGATAAGTACCAGTGCAATGCCAGTGAACCCTGTCCCACCTTGCCATCCTGTCACCTTATATACACACTCTTCCATGGAAGACACGTACCATATTACACCCCATTCATAGTTACGAAAGGTAATAAAAGTTTTATCACATACATGATTTTATATCACTTTTTTTTAATTTCTAAGTCATAAGAGACTCCAGTGGAGCTTAGAAAATGAAGAAACCTATTGCTTGTTCCATATATACCTTTATCCAACCTTGCCTGGCCAACTCTTTACTCCTTTTAGCACTATTCCATGACCCTATTAGGCATATAGCACCCTCCAAATATTTTATTTAAAAATTACCTATCATAGAGCCCTTCATCTTTCAATTTTTTTGACTTTTATATTTTTTCCTTTTTTTCTGAATTTCTTCTTCTCTTTTTATTCCACTTCTCAGTTTGTCTCCTCTCTTTTTTTCATATTTTTCATTCCCTTCCTTTCCCTTGCTTTTTATGCCAAAGACAGACAACTTCTAACAAATTACACAGCCCAGAGGATGCTGCCAGCATTAGTTCAGTACCCACACATAAAGCAGTAAGCTCTCTGTCCCTCTCTCACAGAAAAAAAAAAAAAAAAAAGACAAATTTGTTTTCTCAGAGAGGAAAGGAACAAACCATATCCCATTTCCAGCACAGGCTGGAAAAAACATAATCATGAGTAAATGTCAGCACAAGATATGTACTCAGGATAGTTAACATTGGAAAAAGATCACCTAGGGAAAGATTCTGGAGTCAGTGAAAATGTTTAAAAACAGGTTAAAGAAACACCTGTCAGGATGCAGATATAGTTGGTATATCTTAGTTCAGGCACTGGGGTTAGATGACTTTCTAAAATTCTTCAAGCTTTATTTTTCTTTGAATTTAACAGGGCTATGTAACTAAGTTAGTAGCTTAATGCTAAGCTGTACTTTGCCAGAAGTACTTGCAGTTTAACGATGAATATGATGACATTAAGTCATTTTACTGAAATAGTAAATAAAAAGAAATCTTTATAGGAGGTGGAAGAGGAAAGGAGGTGCAAAAAAATCCCTGAGAAAAAAATGCCCAGATAATTTAAATTCTCTTCTGGTTTCTGCACTCCAAACACTTCTCAAAAAGAAAATATTTTCTCTTCTGAGAGTAGGACATAGATCAGCTCAGGAAAAGAAAGTTAAAGATTATGCAGGTAAGAGAAAAAGATCATCTTCATCTCAACTCTCTTCTCAATTTTGGAAAGAGATCAAAACAGGAAATTTGAAAAGCTACCACAGCTCAATCCCAATATGATTACAAAAATAAAACTGCTTCAAATATTAGTATTTCTTAAGAGAAGTTGAAACAGACGTGCAGTTCAGAAGCATAAACTATAAGTGCTGGCTGCAGCTATTGCATCCACTCCAGGTATGAATAGATGAGATAGTTGCTGTTGGAAAGAGGTCACTCAGCCTCAGATGTGTGGTGTGCACATTCTCACCCTTCAGGAAATAGAAAGTAATTCAAATTCTTTCCTCTCGGTGTCAGAGGGAGAGGCAACTCCAAATCACATTGCATTTTCCAGGTCACATGAACTTTAGTGTTAGGTGCACACTATGAAGTATAAAATGCAGAGCACATCGCAAACCAGTTTATTTTGTAAAGATTTGTCCGTGCATCCATATATCTTATAAAGTACAAGATACTGAAGGTCAACTTTAGATACGTTTACTTACAAGTTATTATGATTAATACAGTGATGACGCTACTCCGAAAGTTATTTGCACATTTTTCTAATAGCTCTAGTTTAAAATAACATGAATGAGAATTCATTGTAAACTCAGGTCTCTCAACTGCAAATTAAGCTATATGGATTTTTTTCCCCCTATCGAGACCTCACCGACACAAAACCACTAGCAGTACAGTGACTGCGAATTGCTGTAGCTACAGGAGATCCTTCTGCACTCCCTACTTCTTTTCCCTTTGTGTTTTTCCAGTTTAGAAGCATGAATAACATTCTTGTTATTTTATATGCAGACCAGTTCAAACAGTTTCAAAGCTTTTTGCCCCTACAGTTTGCTGCTGGTGTGAATTTTCAAGCTCTCTGTGTGGCCGTCACTGAAACCACTTTGAACACACAGTCACACTTAGCCTCACTGAATCATGAAGTCACAGCTTTAAAGACGACCTCAGGAGCCATTAAGTAATACATTACACAACCAGTTCAGTGATGACAAGATAAAAATTTGACCATTTGATTAAACGAGGATTAGCTTCCTTGCTGCCTGTGACTTAAGACAGCATTCATGGAACATGATTTCATAAATGCTGAAAGGAACTCATGTTGCAGTGCCACTAAACAAAACATTTCTAAAAAACCTTATGCTACATGACTGTAACTTGGAAACAAAATCTCTCTTTGCTACAAAATCCCCCTCAAAATTTCTCATTTGAACAGTAAGATGAAAACATCTGTGAAATTTCAACTATTAAGTACAGTTTCAGGACTACAGTTAGAAGACAAAGAGGAGCTCTTCGGTGATCCCCGACTTTAAATCCAGGATTGAAACACACTACAATGTGTAACCAGATCATCTCATGTTTTTCTTTCCTAAACTGCTATAAGATCCCTGGTGAGATGATGGCTGATGACAGATGAGCTTGGTGTCTCAACTGACTGCTCCAAAAGACTTGAAATCAAAAAAAATACTGAGACTACCTTAATTATTTCAAACTCACATGTATAAAAAATATCAGAGGCTTCTAGAGTGTTTTAAGCTCCAAAAATTCCTTTAACAAGTACAATAGACAAGCCTAGGTATTTGGGAAGCAATATAACATACGTATTTTACATATGCCAATTAAAATTTAATACACAATAGTTTTTCTTTAAGGTATGAAGAAAGGCTGCTTTTATTGGTCCCCATGATCATTATGTGAGCAGTGACTGCACGGTCGATCTGCTTCTCAAAACGGAGTTGATACCTTCAGTGATGTTCCCAATCATATGGCTTTCAAAAAAATAAAAGTACCAGCATAATCCCTCAGAAGTCTAGAAGTTTTAGATTCGCAATTTAGCGTGACCTCTGTCAAAGTTCATAAGGTCTCCATCTGTGTGTGAGTAACTGCTAGGCTACAGAAATATGGACCCCTAGAGCAGCTTGCTCCTGACTACCTGCTGCTTCCAAAACACCAGCCAGACATTAGCCCCACGCTCTCACAGGATCAAACGGAGGCTAACAGGCAGGGCTTATTTCATGCAAAGTTAGACACTAAACTGAAGTATATTGTATTTATGTTGCAGTGGTTTTCGGGGAATTTTTCTTTTTCTTAACCAGGTCTCCAGTCTGCCAAGAACAAAATCTCATTTGTTAACCTGACAAGCCATGACATTTCCAACAAACAAACAAAATCCTAAAACTATATCAATTTATTTCCCCTCCAGAAAATAAAATTTCACTTCAGTATCATTTTTTACACTACTAAGACTGATGCAGAGCTGCAGTTACAGTTATATTCTTTTCTCTTAGTCAAAATATAATAAAAAATAATAATCAATGTTCCTTGCACCTCCATTTTTCTATTTCACTTGGCTGCATTCTTCATACAAAATTACATCAACAGAAATCCAAGAAGTGAAACTGAGCTTCGATTTTGACACACTGTTTCCCAGAATATATTTGTAAAGGAGAGTAGACTACCATTTAACTTCTGGAGATGTAATGAAGTACAAAATATATATATTTGTATGTTTTATATACAACAAACATGCATTCCTGAGGTTCAATTAATTTTCCAGTTAAATTGTTATTGCCTAATGAATACCTGAGCACACTAAGAAAATCACATTGTTCACCAGACCTGATGAGTAACTGCTATTTGAAGAAGCCCTCATTTTAAGAAATAAAATTATAATTAAAGAAATTGCGTCCCATACTGCCTGTCTCTTTAACTTGCCTCATTTTCCAGATTATATCAGCCTTAAAACCTTGCTAAATATACCAGATTTTTTCATTAACTTACGAACTGTAGCCTAACTCCTAACCTGCCTTTCCAAGAAAACACAACAAAGAAAAAGACAATAAAATTAATTTTATAGAAAACAAAAAAAATTTATGGATAGGATATCACACTATATTCTTACTCAAGAAAAAATCAGAACTTGAAATGCCAAGGCACAAAACCATAGGCAATGTTTTCACTATAAATGTTTACTGACACTAAACATATTCAGTGTTGATTAGCCTTTTTACAGTATTAAGCTTCTGTCATCTTGACGTCTGCAAACACAAATCTGCATTTATCCATGTAAACTTAATTGGAGTCCGACATGCCTCTCTGTAGATAAGCAGTTGAATATACTTAACTTGCCGATAATTTCAAATTGTGCTAAGTGGAATAGAAAGAACTTTATCTGCATACTTGGTGATTGCAAAAACGTGTGGAGTACAGTACCAGAGGTTGCTCTTTTTGAAAAGAGGCAAAGCTAAATTATCACCAATCAATTTAAATGCTGAAGAAGAATAAATGCTATGAAGTTTAGGAGGCATTCCAGTTGATTTCTCTAACTAAAAAATAAAAAAAAACCCATTAACCGAGCTCTGCAATGAGCATTATAAAACACTGTCACTCACCACTTAAAACAAGAACATTATCATAGATTTGCACAGACTATGAAAACACCACTTTCAACACATAAACTTTTCAAAGTCCATGATTACTGCCCAGCTAGCCTGCAATGTTTTTCATTCCAAAAGTTGTCATAATAGTTCCTAAAACTCTACACATTCAACTGTTTAATTTTCTTTCAAAGCTTGTGGTTTGCTTCAATCCACTTCAGAACAAGCTATCTGCATACCAAATCCCATCCCAAAAGCGAGAAGGCTTTTTTAGCTTTGTAATTTTAATACACAGACATCCACATGAAGTTCTCAGAGAGGATCAGTACACCAGTGACCCTCAGAGCTGAACATGTATTTCAATTACAACTTTAATTCTTTTAGATATTAAAGTCTGGAGCTCACAGAACTCATAGACCAGAATAAAGGGGGAAAAGAAGGGAGGAGAAAAGCAGATAATACATGGTGGCATCTTACTGCAATTATCATTAATTCAAACAAATTAAATTCTGTACTGCATGCACTTATGAACCCCTTAATAAGATTAAGTAGTTCATGCTGTAGCATGTCTAGAGGAGGGCAACAAATCTGGTGAAGAGTCTGGACCACAAGTCTTATGAGGAGCAGCTGAGGGAACTGAGGTTGCTTAGCCTGGATAAAAGGAGGTTGAGGGAAGACCCTATTGGTCTCTACGACTCCCTGAAAGAAGATTTGTAGCAAGGTGAGTGTTGGTCTCTTCTTTCAAACAACAAAAGACAGGACAAGAGGAAATGGCCTCAAGTTGTGTTAGGGGAGGTTTACTTTGGATATTAGGAAAAATTTCTTTACAAAAAGGGATGTCAGGTACTGAAACAGGTTGCCCAGGAAGTGGCTGAATCACGATCCTTGGAGGTGTTTAAAAGACAGGTAGATGTGGTGCTTAGGGATGTGGTTTAGAGATGGACTTGGCAGAGTTAAGGGTTGGACTTTCCCAACCTAAATGATTCTATGATTATTTATGGTATCGGCAAACACATATTAATGTTTGAATCAGTAAAGTAACTGGAAGCAAAAGTTATGCAGGTTTTTTCAAGAACAAGTGATAGTAAATAGATGGCCATCCTGCCCACCACCCTCTCCTCAACCACCCCTTTACTCTAAAAAAGGAGAACAAAACACCAGGACAGCATTATATATCTAAGGAACACAGTTTGAAATAACAGCACTTGTCTTTCAATGCCTCCTCAATCTGGCACACTGCATTTCTTGTAGTTTTTCACTGTTACAGCTCTTTTTCTTAATTAAAAAAAAAAAAACAAACCTCTTCTGACAAGAAAAAAAGTAATATTTTATTCCCCTTTTCCTGCAGCAGTAACATTGCCTGCCTTTTTTTTCAGAATCAGTGTCTTTCTCCTCCATAGTGCAGTATGACCCTGCCTAAACTACACACCCTACCATCCCACTGACAGCTGCCATTCCCACTTGCTCTTCTGCAACTGGCTTAAGAAAAACAATGAGAGGAGAAACAGGAGGAGAATCTTCCCTCATGCCAGCATCTGTGCTCCAAGCCGATGTTACTGAGCATCCTGCAGTGGTCCCTTCTAGTGGTTTTGAACTAAGTTCGTTACTTTCCCTTCTCCAACCTGTGCTGACACACTTGGGAACTGCCAGTCCCTGCTGCAAAGTGTCAGAGAACACAAACTCGTGCGAAACTCCAGGCTCCTGCTCCCTCTGCTACACAAAGGGAAGAACTCACAGTTCAGTTGTACGACCTCTTATAGCACATTTTCAAAGCAGAAACAGTAAAATAAGGCCTGTTTCAGTCTTTTTTTAACAAAACAGACACTATGTGCCTTTTGCATGAAAACTGGCTTATGCACAAAGTTTGTTTTGTTCGCAATACCAATGAGTACACTTGCACACCTGCACAGGATCACAATACAGGGGAGTATAATACTTAAAAGTATCACTATCTTTGAGAAGCATCTTTTAAGGTAGTATACACAGGACCGAATCATTCAGTAATTCAGTTTATTGGGATAACCTGCGTACCTGACAATTTCTTTGGAATATATGATAAAACACTAAAAGGAAAGTAGTTTCTGTGGGGGATTTTTATTGGGTGCTTTTTCTTGGAAAGCCAAGACCTTCTCCACAATACTAAGCATAAGCCTCCTTTCCCTCCCAATTAGTGTGTTTACAGCTGCAAAAACTCAAGACAACAGTTTCTGTTGCCACTGTTCTGGCACATCTCCATTCATATCAGAGACTTAACTTCTATATTTTCCATTCTCACACAAACATCCACCACACTCACTACTCTTCCATTTTCTTTTCTATGATTGCTCTTTTACCGCATGCTGGAAGATTCCCACCTGGTTGCTGGCTCTCTTATTTCCCCCTCATTTTTACTCCTTGTTCTATTTGCTGCTTACTCTTTCTTCAGATGCTCCTTTTGCTACTCTTCTTTCTCCAAAATGGTCTACAACATTCCTCTCACCCCACAGAAAGCAGGACCTCAACAGATAACAACTGACTTTACTCAAAGACTGTTAATTTCATGTTACTACTTTCTGTTTGAATCAGCAGGGAAGATAAAAGCAACTGGAGGTAGAAGGAAAGATCACAGGAACCTTGCACTACCAGCCCAATCAGACCTTTGGTGAACTGGTAATCAGTTCTACTTGCTGCACAAATACGTCAATTTATTTTATTTAAATAGATAAAACCAACTTTCACACATAAACTTTCCAGAACTTCATACTGCTGTTTTAAATGAACAGATTATTCAGCATCACAAATTACATCACAAACACAGGCCAAAATACTAGACAAAATGAGCAAAGGGAAATCACACGTTTACACATACAGCAGACACACTCAAAGGCACTGTTTCAATATCTTATTTCTGTTGTTCAAATTAAAAATAGGAAACAAAACTGTAAGTTTCTGAATGAAACTGACATAAAAAGAGGAAGATGAACTGCTAACAACAGTGTGAGCTCACAGGAAACAATTCATGCCTCATCCCAATGAAAAACACCCCTTCTATGCTGGACCAGTGTCTTGAACTTTCCAGTATTCACAAATTCACTCTGGCTAAAACAAAAACTGTATCTGCTTGAGACAAATCTGGGTTAGATTCTGAACATTAATCTTCATTGCTTTAAATATTTACTCAAATTTTGCATTTTCCTTGCCAGGATTTTTTAAATTTATTTCATGATGTTGTCAGGTAGATTTAACCGAGAAAGGTTAACCATGGATTCAAGTCCATGTACTATGAAGACAATACAGACTGTAGCCTGAGAACTTGTTCTCTAAGTGGAATGGAAGTAAAAGGAAATGGGTAACTCTTGGATATTCTAAACTCACAGCAGTAGAAACTAAATGTCTGCTCAAAAAGCCAGTAGATGAGGAACATCAGAGTAAGTCCTTGCACTTCACACTGTAAGCATGCCTCAATCCAGCCTGGATGAGTCACCTCCTGGGGGGTCACTGTTCCGCTTCAATCCCTGGATTCACTGCTGGGATTGCCATGAATGACATCACATGGTGGCATTTGTTCCAAGAGGACGTTATTCTTCTAGGAACTCGATAAAGACCACTGATTTCATGCAGGTCAGCAAGCAACCATCAAAATATTAGTGACTGAAAGTCCTTACCAACTTTTGCCTGCTTTGAACTGGTGACACAGAAGTGATGGGAAAGACTCCATCTTCCATTAGTAGTCCCTAAGCTACCCATTAGATGGTCCTTGACCTGTTAGCCAGTCACTCCATCCCCTTCCCACCCTATGTGAGTGAACAAGCATTTTTCCTTACAGATGTGTTGCAATTCTTGGTAATTTGGATCTAAATTCTCACAGTGTATATTGTCAGTACAATATTGTCAGTCACACCAACCTCATCTGGTAAAGCTTAGCTAAAATGCTTTGTAACTCAGAAGAGACTTATTACTAACAGGCAAAAATACACTGTCTCTAAAACACACAGCAAACATAAAAGCTGCTTCCAAGAAAATTTGGAGCGGGGTATGTTTCAGAAATAGGAATGTGAAGCACACTGCTGAGGAAGACTATGCTGATCTCTAAATAGTTATTGAACAGCCTCACTGTTCAAATACAAAAGCCAGTAACTTCTAAGACATGTAAAAATTTATTACTACTAGTAACTCAGTTATAGAGAAGACTTCTTATGAGACACTTTAGCATGGGATGAACGTGGTTTAATACCGTTTTCCGTAGGACCTGACATTTTAAAGCAACAATATAAACAATTTTTAGGAAAAAAATGAAACAAAATCGCTTTTAATTTCCTGATGTTTCATTATTTTTGTCCATTTAAATACCAATATATTACTACTTCTGCACCACCTGTTAGGCTTATTTGAACTCATCAGAGACAGCTCCTCTGAAAAATGAGGAGTTCTGTACATGTCGGTACAGTTCAGAAGATTACAGATAGGACAGTTTCTACAATCTGCCCTAATAAGCACCATCCACAACGGGCAAGAGAGGAAATACCTGAATATCCATGAATGTTACATTTAAAATAAACCTTCAGAAGAAACTAACCAGCTGTGTAAAACTATACAAAAATCCTGTTGGTCTTCAAATGGAAATCACTGCTCATCGTAACTTAAAAAGTGTTATGGAAATTCATTGATTTTTGAAATCTGTGGTAAGTGAAAATTTGTCCTTTGTAATGCATTGCCCCCCGTAGTTCATTTATTATCTCTTTCAATGTTTTTAATAGATGAAGAGCTTTTTAGAGATTGAAATACTAGAGCAATATCAAGTATGAACACTTAAATGCATGCATGTATACCAATAAAAGGTTTAAGAAAATCAAGAATGCAAATTAGTAATTTTCATATGCAAGATGTCATATCCTTTGTAGGTATCTATCTGTGGAACTGTTCTTAGGTACATATACATCTCTAAAACACCTAAGAACAATTAGGTTCCATCCCATATTGTAGCACACAGTAAAAGACCCTGCTCCACACACAATTCCAATATTCTCACTAATTATAACCCTTCTAGGATAATTTTCTATTCATTCAAATTGAATCTGAATCTTGAGCCTGTCTCAACTAAAAACAAAAACAAAAAACTGACATCAGCCTGGCTAAGGTGGTATAAATTTGTGACTCTTATAAATTCACTCAGCTGATATACAGCAAGGGTTTACATCAGCACACTACAGGCTCAAGTTGCACCAGTATAAATCCATTTTAGAGTTATGCAGTTCATTTACAATGGCTAATCCTACCACCTATCTAGCTACACTGTGGTAGAGGGATGCTCATTCTCCCCTAGATAGATGAATCTTTCTAGTCTGACACGGCATCTGTAATATTCAGCAGACAGCATTAAAGCCAAGTTTTACAGAAACACTCACATGAATGTCTGCTATACGAGGTCCCTTCTGCTCCTCCTCCCAGACATTCAGAGGAGGAATTAATGTTCCAAGTTTTTCTCCCATCTCAAACCATAGAAAAACCTGTCCAGTAACCAAAACAAGGAACAAATGCAGCAAATCCTCTTTCCTGCCAGTCCTGGCTCTTCAAGTGTATTGACTGGTAATGAAAAACACTCCCGCAAATGCCCACACAGTTAAGGGGTAAAATGAAGATTTCTGCCACATTACAGTTCCCTTCTCTAATCATCCCCAGGAAGACAAAGAAAAGAAATCCCACTTCCTCCCCTCTCCTATGAGTTTTCCTTTCTACTTTACATAAGACACAGAAGAAGATCTAAAGATTTCTACTACATGAATCGTGACTTCCCTTCCTAAAACTTAAAAGGAGATAAAGTGGTCATGGTTGATTTACCCCTGCTGCTTGGAAAGGCAAGAAAGAACAGCTACCTCTCCTAGGCAGCGGGCAGTAAGAGCTGAAACACATTCCGCTCAACACCCTATTACACCTGTAATCGCTCAAATCTAAACACCTACCTTGAAAATAAATATATATACATAACCAAATACCGTATGGTAACATTAATTGACTATAACCAATGTATTGAACTATAAAATAGCAACCACTTTAAAATTTAGCGTAGTAGCCTTTTTTTCCTCCACAATGTAATAAATCAATTATGTAGTACCATTTTGTGAAAACTCTTATGAGTTTAAGTAAGTTATTTAAATATTTCTCTAATAATATTCAAGTAAAACGAATGGAAAAAAAAATAAGTCTCTTTAGATTTGATGTATCTTCTCAGCTTAATTAACACAAGCTTTTCCTGCTGTAATTTGCACTTAAGAAGCGGGAACTTACTCAATTTGCTAATTAATACATTTTCAAGCTGTTTTCTTGAAATAGATGGCAGTCTATCACACTAGGAACCCAAACTTCTGTAGTTACCTCGGATTACGTAATTGTCCAAAGCCTCTTCCATTCTTCTCAGTGCTTCAGCTCTATTAGAGCCATAGGTAATCAGCTAAAAGAAAGAAGTAGTATTTAAGTTACCTAGAAATGAGATGTTTGCCTCTAGATTATGAATACCATCAAAAATGAAAATGGTTTGTAGAACTACTGCGGTCACAAAAACACTTCTCACACATTACTGTATCTGTGCTACACAGGCTTTCTAAAGCATCAAGAGAAAGCTAAGATCTCTTAACCTGTTCAATGAAAGACGGCAAATTGCTTTTCGTTTATAGAACTTAAGGCATCTAAACAAGCTCTGACTATACTGGTAAAATGAAAATATGACATCATGTTACTGTTACTGATAAATAAGAACTAACACTACCAACCATTTCTTTCACTGTTTCTTTCAAGAATCCAGAATTATTGACATTTTAGTTCTGGTTGGGTCACATTAAAAAACATAGACTGGCAGCACCTAACTCTGAAAGCAACGGCTTCTGTTTAAATCAGAATCCTTTCAATAGTCAGAAACTGCAGGAAAATTACGGTGTCAAAAGATGAAAAAAATTTGTTTAGAAGTGACACTAAATTTTCTCCACTCGACACCTTCTTTCACTTCTTTCATATTCCCTTGAGGCATGTTATGCCTAGCACCTTTAAAACGCTGATTTACCAATCTTTTAATATAGTCTCTCTTCTCTGAAAGATCTGTTTACAAAACTAGTGTTTTATATCTATAGAATACTGAAAAATAATCAACTCACTTTTGAGATCATAGGATCATAATAAATGCTAATATCACTTCCTTGTTGTATGCCGCTGTCAACACGTACCTTCAAAAAATAAGAAGCAAAAAGAATTATGTATCAAAAAAATATTTCAACATGAGATCAAATCTACTTGGCTGGCTTAAAACATAACACCCATTAAGGTTATCACATCCATTTTTTCCCCTTGAAAAACTAGAATAATTATTCATTTTCAGAGAAGCTGGGAGGGGAGAAAGTTTTTTTCTCCATCATGAAAAAATATTTGCAACTTATTCTCTCTTTTAAAAGAAAACACAACTGCAATCCTCAGTTGACAGTCAAAAATCACCTTTTGTTCTCCTAGAACACACAGTAAACATATTAAATTTGATGTAACAATTCAGGTTGCGTTACACACTCTAAACTTCAACCCTGAACATATCCAATACCGATTTAATCCCTGTAATAAAATACAGTTGTAATTATTCTTTTGACTGACATGAAGGATGCCCCTTATAATCACACCCTTTCTGCATCTATCTGTAATCATGTCCCCCATGTTCTGCCACAGCCCTTCCAAGGGCTCCAGTAGGAAACAAGTAGGGAGTATTCAGCAGGAACTTCAGAGCTCTGCTTATCAGCTCCATAGGAATAATAATCCCGTGGTTTTCATGTCTGTAACACTTTCCTTCTTTGCCTCGCCCTCTCAACTGTAGAACATTTTTTTTCTGTTGCTGCTGTTTCCCTGAGGCTTTAATGTTTACACAGCTTTTTCCACGGCTTTGCTTTGTAAGGACACAGCCCCAATTAAAGCTCCGATTCTGCAATATTCATGGAAAAAAAATAACACAAGTTCAAAAATTTCTTTTGAAGAGGCTGATTGCTGTTAACCAGCCAACAAGTTAGTTAGTGTATTGCTGATTCTTGTTTTCATCTCTCAGTTTGATTTCATCACTGTAGCAATGAGGTTAGCCATATAAAACTTTTCAAATGAGCAATTTCTGGGGAATAAATATTTATTAAATTACTGCTTTTGAGTCCTGGAATCTGAAATATTTTTTAAAAACTAATCAAAGTAACTTGAGAATGATAAACGCATTCTGAGGATAAGGATGGAGGGCTCAAATCAAAGCTGTTGAAGCAGCAGGGCTTCTATAAACTGCATTGTAAAGGGGGTGGGAAAGAGTCCTGGAATCTCACTTAAATCTTCACCTGTGGGAAGGAACCTTTGTAATAAACAGCAGCTCATCTGTCTACAGCAAGGCAGAAAAAGGTCAACGCAACGGCTGTTAGGCCTTTAATATTTTAATTTAGGCAATTATCAAGGGACCACACGTAGAACCTCTTGTCTACAGAATCCACATGAGGGCATGGTGATGACTTTATTATCCAAATGACAAAAAAAGATACCCTAGACATTTTCTTCAGTAAAAAACACTGTCTGACCAGTTTTTATTATGCTATAATATTTTTATTTTAAGAAAAAAACCATAATTATTCATATGTTTGTATTTAAATATTTAAACATGCATATTTATATATTATTTATTCTATATTTATATTTGTATAGCATATTTATGCATATGTAAAGGTAATGTCACTCCTGTAGCATTTTTATCACTTCTTATCCAAATGTGCTTTATTTATGCTTAACCAGGCTCCCCATTACCAATATTAGGTACATTTAACTATTGACATGAAGGTAATTCAGACATGGCATGATTACAGAAGAAGCAAGCAGCATATTTCCCAGCTCTCCTTCTTGTACCTGCTAAACCAGTCTTCCTCTCAGGATGTCTGCCTCTATATGAAGTCAACACATACATTCTCACATTCAAATCAGAAAAAAATAATTTACCTACTCAGTCTCAGATAAATCCCTTGCCCATAATATTTTTTGTAGCATACAATAAATATATATATAAGATGTGAAGGTAAGACATACACACTCCACACATACTTGAATTATACTGTGACTTGTATCTCCAAAGTAGCACCTATAATGTGATAATACACAAGTCTTCATAGGTGCTTTACATAAGCGTAAATGTGTACGTAAATACTTATACACATATATCGTATTTTGACAGGAAAAAAATATGAAAGGTGCATAAATCAGACTCAGCATAAGCAAGTCAAACCTTGAAGTTAATCTAAGGCTTCTGAAGCTACTGACTACATATTCCACCTGCTCTGTGTTTCCATTGATACACAACATATACTTTATCCTAAGTAAAATATCCTGAAAAAACATAGTAAGAACTGAAAACTCTCTAAAAGCTACAGCATGATTTCCTTTAAAAATATCAAGTCCTCTGTAGAAGTTTAATTTTCATAAAATAAACTCAAGATGATCTAAAAAATGACAGCAGAAAATAAATACATTTAGGACCTTCATTTCTCTCTGTGGTGCTTACATTTTCAGAGCCCAGTAACAGTAGGTGATTTTATAAACTATATGGTGTGACAGAATTTAATGAATATTAGATGAAAAAGAAACCCTAATTCAACAGATACTCACTACAATGTGCTTAACTTGATAAATAATATCAATACTTATTAGACCTCCAGCATTTACTTCTACTTAATATAGTGCCTTTCTTTTACTCAGTGTTTAAAATACCAGAGAAAGGCCATGGTTTTCTTTTGCAGTAGAAATATCTTACTGTACCCTACAGCCCATTGGTTATTACAATCCCCAACAATTATTGCTGTTGTACTATTAATACCATTATGTATTGTTACGCTAGGACAACCGTAAATTGAAAGATTAAAAAAAGTTCAAGAAGGAAAAAAAAAAGCACAATCTATGTCCCAGTCCAGCAATGAACTATTAATGAACAACGAACATCAAACTCCACTTTCCAACACACACAAGTTCTAATATTTCTCAATTCTTTGCCATATCAGAGTCTGAGTTTTCTCGTTCTGGTAAGAGCCATTAAAAGATCACACTGCCCATCATATTAGCAAAGAGCAATGCTCGAGCTCTTCACTTATAGCAGTAGAGTTGCTACGTTGTGTAAAAGCACTGAACATGAATGTTCACTATCCTAATATGGGGCTTTGTGGTTACCTATCCTAAGCTTCATTATCAAAATTGAAAAAAAACCCTGATTTTTATGAGTACCATGTTTTAAAGAAATTACAAACTACATGACACAAACCCAGCCAATATATTCCTATCTATGGCTGAGAAAACCCCTCACATCGCCACACACGCCAGTTCCTCCAGCCTAAGCAGCCGACACATGGGCACAGGTCAACAATCAGAGCTAAAGTGAGACATAGGAGAAATGAATTGAAAATGTATCTGCCAATATACTACTCATAAGCCAAATGCACTGTGACGCATTTACAAGTCTCCACTAATTTTTTTTTAAGCCAACTTGTTGACAATTCTACAAGCTAAAATGCAGAAAACAAACACTGTGGCACAATGGGCCTGTAACGCTGAACTTTTTTTAGTCATATTAATTTTGTTCTTAGCAGCATGACATTCTCAGGAGATAAATTAGTTTCACAGTGGCAGAAAATATATATTAAGACACCAAACCATGAGTATCTACATAAAAATAGCTGTTCTATTTTTAATAGGACAATAGAAGTGAAGAGAAAGAGAACAGCCTAGACACGCCGTATGAGCTCCTCAAACCACTGCACCAAAGCCTCCAGCGTAATTAAAATTTTTTTCTTTGGTACCACGATGGACCACGTGAAGCGATCAGGCATCTCCCACCCTTCATTTTCAATTCACCTCTCCCCCTAAGCACAACTCCCAGCCCACCCCATCTACCTGACAAGTGACAGCCCAATCTGATTAAATGCTTGTAAGGGAGGGGACTCACGGGCCTCCATGACAGGCCAAAAGTGATCACCATGGAGATACATAATTACAGCTGTCAACGCGTCTACTGTCCTGCTGGCATCAATTTGATTGCTCCCAGCAATAATGATAGACAAAGCTTAGTGTGCACTCTCCTGCACCCAATCACTTTATCTATTCTGTGGTCCATTTAGCTGACATGCAACATTCACACAAGCAAATAACAGCAGTAAGCAGAACATTTAAGGCATTTTAATTGTTTTTTCTTTGTATGGATGGCTCACAAGCACAAATGTTATTACATAAAACTCCTGCTGCAGCATTAATTGAAGAAAGATTTGGTGGGACAAAGACTGTAGGGGGTATAGTTTGCCTATTATCACTTGTACTTTCAACAGGTCTCACGTTTGGAAAATTGCAAATTGCAAAAACTTGCAAGGGCAAAATGTTTGACATCCTGTTAGCTGTTACAACATGGTGAAAACTTCTAACAATCACTGGAGTATTCATTATGAATTCTTATTAAATATACTCTTTGCTTCATAAAAAAAAAGTTTAGATACATCCAATACATCCAATGATACCTTTTTCCCTCATCTCCTCTTTAAGATCACATAATGCCTTTTAGATCTTCACAAATTTTTTCTGCTTTCAGGCTTTGAACACAGCATGAAGCCTTAAAGACCAGAAAGGGTCAGGTCCCTTTGGAAAGTACACAGGCAAAAACAATTTAAGAAGCGAAATAAATCATATATCCAGTAACAACTACACATTTAAGATTCCTCCTGTAACCGTTCACTATTTTCCGTGCAAGCAATCAGACTGAATAATCATATTCACAGATGGTACAGCCTTGTCATTCCACTAACTGACACAGTGTCAAGTATATGTGCACTTATGACTTAGACTACCTTCATTTTACAGAAAAGAGGTGTCCTTGCTCTGTACACACAGCAGAAAATGCTGTTTGTTAAACAGCTGTTCCATATAGTTTGGCTGTATCCTGAAATGTGTACTAATTGCTGTAACAAATTTCCTCTTTACAGTCTACAAAGCTACACAGAAAGCACTGGCAGTTTCTCACTGGTGTCCACAGTTCTCTTTGCTTAAAGAGCCCACACTCAGTGTTTCACTGTCCTTTCTAACCACCATAGTATTCATAGTAAAACTGTGTTTGAAAAACTTAAGCTGAAAGCTATAGAACATAACAAAATATTTCAACTCCTAATGCCTTTCTGTTATACCCAAATTGAATATTTCAAACCCAGTTTGGAACTGTACATTTTTAAGCAGTTTTTCAAGTTGCCCAAATAAGTATTGCCATGTCCTGTGCCCCTCACTGGCAAACAACTGGAAAAAAACAGCCCACTTCACAAAGCTGTTGAGAACTTATAGTCTCTGTCTATAAAAGAAAACCCTAAGCACCTATGAAAACCCAAACCAAGTTACTTACACTTGGCACGTGCAATGGTTCCTGATACTGTGACAGTCTTCCGATGGACGGCAGGCCAAAAGATTTGTAGGGGTCCTGAAATAAAATTCAACGTGTGAAAGCAGTAAGCTTTTACAGGTGTGGAGAAGACAATATTAAAAAGCTCAAAGCCTAACAGAACCCGTTCATGGAATAGCTTTGTTTTCATCTCCAGAATTACCTTTGTTGAAGTACATTTCTTCATCCACCTACCCCTGCAACTCCAAATAAAGAAATGGAAGCATACAATTCTCTCACACCACATTCAAAAAGCAGAAAAGAAATGCTCTGCACAGAGGTACAGTAAGCCACCAAAATACACAAATACGACAATTTCATTTGTTGCATTGTGCCTTAAGTAAGGATGGGAAACTATTCAGGACAGAGTTGAGAAGAAGGTATAAGGAAAAAAGTTTCAAAGGGCAGATAGAAATTCAATTATCTTAAGAAATCAAACTGACCTTAGGAAATCTCTTACCTAATGCAATACCAATATAATAGGACAACAAATAAGTATATGGCCTACAGAACAGCCGAACTCATGGCAAAGCAGCTGGATCCGTTACCTACAAATGTGAGGGAATTCAGTTGAACAGAAAAAAATCCCAAGCATCAATTACTCCCAGAGCTTCCATGCCAGTCACAGGGCAACTATTTATTCTTTATCAAAATAGTTCATGTAACTTGTAATCATTAAAATACATTGAAGATTATGTCATGAAGAGAAAGAAAAAACCAACACTAAGATAGCCTGAGTCACAAAAAACACAATAGCTGAGTGAAGGAAATAAAATCTCAGTGTTGAATTATTTTTGAAAAGCACAGTTACCTAAAATGATCCTTAAAAAAAGTGATGGAAGCTAAGCATCACTTTTTAATTAACATATCTTGATTTTCAAAAATGACAGCAAAAAGACATGACATTGAAATGTCTTAAACATATTTGGAAATGGGGTTTAGACTTCAGTAAGCTTTAAGGTAAGATGGAGTCCTACTATAATTATAAAGTTATTGTCTTGGACTGCACTTTGAAAGTTTGTCCTACAAACTGTGGTTTCAGAAGCAACGTCTTAAAATGTTTTCATACAACAAAAATTCTGTAGGCCATTGAATTTCAACTGTCTTTTCAAGACAAGTTTCAAGCACACAAGTTAAGAAAACCTGGAAACACTAGTTATCTGCAGCAAAAAACGCCAGCACTTCCTCATTAAACATGACCAGAAGATACAGCAAATGTCCTTAGAAATAAAGTTCTCTCTTTTACTTCTAGTTTTCATTTTCAGAAAAAAAGGTATGCTCAAATATATACTGTATTTTGAATTGCAAAAGAAAAATTCCACAATTCTACAAAACCTCATTAACCATTTCTTTTACCAACTCTAAATTCTGACTTTCATACGATATTCCTTGACTTCACCTTGGCATCTATCTACACCTGGGTATTACTGCTCCACAATTCAACCACCTCCCCATTACCACTCATTTACCTCAGCATAAACTCGACATTCAACCGCCCAGCCGTTGATGGGAATATCAGCCTGTTTGTGCCTGAGAGGGTAACCCTTAGCAACACGGATCATTTCTTGGACTAAGTCCAGGCCGGTAATGCATTCTGTGACGGGATGTTCAACCTGCAAGGTCAAGAACTGTCAGTCAGTAGGTAACAAAAACAACAAAAAGCCCACCCCACTCTCCATAAACAAACAGATAAACAAGACATCAGATCAGCCAAAAAACAGAAAAAGAATATGTCGCATCTTCATCTGTTTCCTCAAAAAATTTCTACTTGACAAACTCCAGCAACCAACTTTTTTTCAGGGAAACCCTCAAAATTAAAATAATTAGCAGATTACAATAACTAGGAGCAGCATACAAAAGGAAAACTATAGAGAAGACCTGGGAGGGTTTGTGTTTTCTTTCCATTTATTTTACAAATTCAAATGCACCTAGTGATGCTGAGTTAATTTTATTGTTCGCAAGCTTTTTCCCACTCAATTTTGTTTTGAAAAGACTCACACTGTAGCCGTAAATATACTTTAACTGAAAATCTCAAAGTAGCTCATAATCAACCCATTCTGCTACACTTAACATGGCACATGCAGGAGCCGCTTACAATTTTCCATAGAAGTAGTCTACCCTAAATCTCACCCATTCGCCTGCTTTCACTAACCTGTCCTGACAAGCAACCAGATTAGCGTAATCTTGCATCAGCGCAGTGTAGCAGAAATGAGCAGATGGATCCTTCAATTTTCCCCCCCTCCCCTCCAGACTTATCTGTTTAGTGCTTAGCATGCACAATAGCTGGGCTGGACCAGCAGAGTCACTCTGCGGTCTCAGCAAATTGCTGCTAACGGCTTTGGATGATGCTGCCATGGGAATACCCGTCGTTCACACTAACCCCAGCATGTGCGTACAAGCATGCACACATGTGCACACATATGCACACACACTGTTTTTCCTGAAGTGGGGATAGAAATAGACTCATTAACTTTAAAAAACCTTGACACTACAATAAAAAGTACCTAAAACCAAGAGAGATGCGCCGTATCAATAGAGTAAGTCAGGCATGCCAGAAGCATGTTCTTCACACAAAGACAGTCGTAATAGTTTCCAGATAGAAATTATGACAGAATTGCCACTTCTATTACATGTTTGTGTTCCAAGAGCCAAAATACCCTAAGAAAACATACTACACAATAGTTTCTCCATCATGAGAGAGATGTCATACCATGTATATTTTGCGATACAAGAAAAGGTCAGTGACCAAACCACTTGTCTTTCTTCCTTCAACTATACCAGTATTAAGGAAAACATTCAGTCATTATAATAATCTTGCGGCTTATCAGAACAAGAAGATGCTTTGGTCTTTAAGAAAAAAGCTTTGTAAAAATAAACAGATGGCATCCATAATTAGCCCTCTGTGTGCTGTGAGTTTGTTTAGAGTTTCAGCAACATTTCAAGACATTTTGACATAATTTTAATGACAAATCATCACTGAAACAAACACTTATTCTTTGAAGGATAAAAGTGACATTGAAATGGGAATCTGATTATACAGTTTAAGGATGTACCTTTGGGATTCAATCTCGATTCCACCTAACACATGATATTCTCCAGCACGTCAAGCTTAATAACAGTATTTGGAGAAACTATGAAACACCTCAGTGTCTACCCTGCGGTGATAAATTGAAACAATTCAATTTCTGTTAAGATTTAAAGTTTGAATAGAAACTCCAAGTTTTAATCACAAGTTACTTATCACACATTCATATTCGAATAACAGAACTTCTCTTATTTTGGAATTTGAGTTTTAAAAAATTACCTTTCAGTTTAGAACACATTTGGAATTCTAACATTCCAGATGACTAAAACACAATATTTCCTCTTTTTTTCCGCCTAAATACATTTGCATTATTTACTTATACTGTCATTTTTCTTGGATTGCAATTGGCATTCCAGGTTCAATAGCTTCATTGTTGTTTTCTGCTTTATTGTTGATGATCAAAATAGGATGGAATGTTTCTGGAAAGAAAAATATTTTTGTTGTTTGGTTCTTACAACTCACAAACATTTACTTAAGCCATTCTTCAATACAGATCTTTGACTTGGTCAATATTTTCTTGGGTTTCTTCAAAACACTCCCTTTGTGTCTGCACACAAAACAGCATTCAGAAAATATGATGAGGGAAGTTTTTGAGGGGTTTTGGGGGTGGGGAGAAGTTGCTCTACTTTCTTTTAGGACTGTGCTTCAAGTAGTGGTGTTACGCATAATGTGGACGGTACCAATCACATCATTAAGTTTGTGGTATCAAGTAATTTAAAGCACATTTTACTATACATTAAGACCATTAGATAACCAAAACAGGGTAGAGAAATTTTGACTTTGAAATCCTAGTTGCCTTATTTGTAATGTTAACTTTTCAGTGAGGTGTTTTAGCACTTGTTCTAGCATTTGCAGTTTTCCTTCCGCCAAGGGAGGTGCACGAGGGGGTCAGTATTTTTAGCGTTATACAGAATATGTTCCAGCATACAGTACAAAAGGACATTAACAAAGCAGTAATGCCGTATCCTGGTTCAACAAGCACCCTGCAAAGAGTTTCTGGAGGTGCAAGAATCCACCCACGGAAATAAAAACTCTAATCTTCTACGAAGCAAAGGAGGATAGGGAGAGAAGTGAAAAAATCAGACCTCTCTTCTCCTTGCCCTCCCAAAAAAAGAAAATACAGACATCCTCATTCCCTAACTTATGAAAGCTCTAGAATAATGGTCACAGCTATTTGACTAAGGTAATTGTGGCATCTATTTTTTAAATCACTACATTAAAAGCTAAGCTTTAAAAGTTTTCCTCTTAATTTTCAACCTTCTACATCAGGTGTCACTCTTATTTGCCTGCCTGCTGCATTTTCTTCTATCAGTTCTACATTATACCTCTTCATCAACAGCCTTAGCATCTATAAAATGGGAACTAAAGTCAAAAATCCAGTTTTTAAAGAAATGAATGCAAGTATGCTCACAAACAAAGCTGAACCACTCAGTTGATCAATTTGGGCCATACTGAGACAGTGAGATCTAAAATCTTGCCAGTGAAAGCCCTGTCAATAAGATAAGAGCCAGTGGTGGTACGGTTATATGACGGTGGGTAAACTCACACGTTATCTCTGTCCTTAATACAAGGGGCAAACCCAGACATGTTTGCAGCAAACAATTGTAGATATATCAAGGCAGCTGTACCTTATTCTCAATAGGACAAGCACAAAAATTGATCAGTGTGAACTCTCAATTACTAGCTGCCAAAAGCTTCACCTTCACTACCAGTTCCTTTACTTATGCCAAGTCTGGTCATAATTTATAACAAATTAACACACTTAAATATGATACAAACCTCCTTTAAAAAGTCCTACTCCCCACTTTCTGTAATCCACACACACCTCTTTCTCTGAAAAATGCCACTTCTGTTCCTGCTTTCAAGTCCACAAAGCCACAGCTGTTATGACCAGCAACATCTATATATGACGTAACAGGAAAATGTTTCCCCTTCATACTGAATCTGCTCTTCTTCAGACATCTCACAGCAATGAACTTCCCTGTGCCCATTACAAGTGTTTCCCTATCCTCTTCCAGTTTATACTGCAAGCAACACTAGTGGCAAAGCCTGTAAGAAAACAACTAAGACCTAGTATACAAATGGTGAAGCACGTACAGAAGAGCCAGGGGAACCTGCCAACATCACCATACATTTAGCATCCATCCCCAGAACAGTACAAAGAGGCTGCTGACTCTTGTCCTGTTCTGTGACTGCCAGCGGTTTTAAAGCTTTAACCATATTGGGCTTCATCCACAGCTACAAAAAGTCATACAATTTTTATGAATAGTTGGAGCTAAGAGTTAAATTAGCAATGACTGCTCCCCTTATATTCAGGGGAAATAATTTCAGGACACATTTATCTCAAGATCATCAAGGTACTCAGATCTAATAGCAAACACTTCTGGATACTCTCACAGATTGCATAGGGCATCAAGTTACTCACACACCAGTCAGATCATTCAAGCAGACCACAGCAGCTAAGAAAATCTAAATTTCAATAGACTTTAAATTACAGCCTATGTCACCCCTGCTACTGTAAGTCCCAAGTTGGTGTCATATACTCCTTCTAGATTCAGATAAATAATCTCAAAACTAACTTTCAACATACACCTCAGTTTCCAGGAAACATGATTCACCTGGAATCCCATGGGCTTTCCTGCAGCAGCCAAATCCAGTATCAGTTGACTCAAATCCAGCAACTTACATATGCTCCTCAGTCCCTTTCATTTCAGTAAGCCTGGTTTCTATTTCAGAGAACAGACCAGCAACAGAGATGCATGCATGTTCTGCTCTTCAGGCACACCAGTCTCGTGACCGCTATGAGCAGGAACACTCTAGGGTCACATCTCCTTTCCACAAAATAGCTCTATGTATACAGGATTTGTGGGCATATAGTAAAAAACAGCTTTTCAGAAAGGCTGCTGGAGAAAAGACAATGTTTGGATTAATGTGCAGAATAAACAGAAAGCACATAGGAATACATAACATGCAATCCCCTAAAAATATTTTGGAATTACTTTCTGGCTTAAAACTGCTTAGTTACTGAAATGCAGTAGTGTAACATAGAAGGACATTTGTGATTAATATGACAAGTGACAGAAATACCTCTGTGGAGAACTCAATTTCTAACTATTACTCAATTATATGTATTAAAAATCTCTCCAAAGTATTTAAAGGGTGGCTACGAAGAAGATTGAGACTCCTTTCTTATGGGGAGTCATATGCAAAAAGACACAGTGTAATGGGTATAAGTTACTCTTCGGGACATTTTGATTGGAGACAAGAGGAAATTTTCTCAATGAGAACAATTAGCTATTGGAATGATCTCAAGGAAGTAGTGGATCCACCAACAGCGGACACTTAAGATTCAGATGGACAAGGTGCTCAACCATCTTGTTTAGACCATGGTTTTGCCAAGAAAGGTTGGTCCAGATGACTCTTGAGGTCCCTTCCAATCTGGTATTCTATGACTCTGTAGACATAGCACAATGAGTTGCTGCTTATTTTCCAGTTTATTAGTAGGTGACTGAAGAACAGAGTACAACCAGAACTACAAAAATTTTCATAAACAAAGATGCTCACGTAGACTTTTTTATTGTTTAAGTGAGATGTTGCAGAAATAAAAACTAGTGCACAGATATTTGGTATCTACTTATTTTTTAATAGCGGAATATAATAACTTTGAAAAATATTTAACTTCCCCCTATGAGGTTATCTTCTAATAATCATTGATGCAGTTTTGTCAATTTTCATTTGCAAGGATTTGTTTCTTTACTGTACTGGACAGATGTGGGTAAGAAACCACTTACATAGCCTATGAATACTGAATCTGTCTTTTCTGTGTTTTAAATAAGAAGTATACACTTTATATCAACAAATTATTTAGCTCACAATTTCAACATAAGTTTCTCAGTTAACATCTTGCACTTCAAAACCACTCCAAGTCTTGCAATTCCACAATTAGAAACAATTTCCTTTCTATTATGTACTCCAGATAAGATGATAAAAAAACTTGCAACCATGAAACCTACACTTTTTGTCCTAAAGATACAATTCCTGCTTTCATTATATTTAGCAGTACTATTAAAGCCCTCTCCGAGTACTTTGCTCAAGGTGGCTTTGGTCACACTGCAGCCATTCTTGGGTCTTCTTTACTTCAAATTCAAAGTAAAGAAACTAATGTACCCTTTGAAGAATGATCTTTTGTTTCTCTACTTATTAAAATGGAGGGAAGCCTTCTTTTTCTCTACCTTTTTTAGTAGTATTCTATGATAGTTACGTGGTAATGTTGTCTCTAAGATATCACTCCATGCCCTGGCAGCACTGTTAATGGCATCTTTCAGATTCAATGACTTACACAAACAATGTCGTTCTCTTCTGTCAACAACAATTAGCAATGCTTTTCTGTAGTTCTTTTGGAAAGTCTGAAAAGCAGACAACCAGTAGCTACATAATGGAAGTTGCATTAGGAGGCAAGAATGTGGCAAAAATCTGGTTAACTGTTGTCGGCTGACCCTCTTGTGTGAAGAAGTGTTGTTTGGCAGCAAAATCACCTTTTCTTTCGGTTCTAAAAATGGCCATGAACAGCTGGTATAAACTGTGTGCAGAATGGATTCTGGTGGGCTTAGGGGATTGGTAATGGGATAAGAGACCTTTCACCTTTAGGTCAGTAGTTCAAATTCAGCCCAGGTTAGCAGCAATTGAAAGTCTTTACCATCTGACACTGTTCGTTAGCCTATTTAAAATGACTGAAGCAAAGTGTCACAGTAAAACAAGATTCCAGTATTAAGAAATATGAAGAGTCTCGGCAAACAGCAGACACAGTCGCTTGAGACTTCACTTTGAAATCCCGCCATTCAGACCTTGTAGAAAATCTACTCCTCTGACTCCTGACAGCCCCTTTTTCACTGCTCCCAGACTCCTGCCCACCTATCACAATTCATCCTCCGGGCACTTACATGCACCAAGACAACAAAAACCACTGCTTGCCATCCCATGGGTCTGCTAAAGATACCAAAGTCTCCACCTCTGTGCAGCTTTAGCTGACAATCCAGACTCAGCTCACCACTTCGCTATTTATATTTTGCCGCTGCTGTTTATATGGTGCAGCTGCAGTATTTTCCAGCACTTCTTCACTGAGTCAACATGTAGCAGGTGCTGCCTCATGATGTGCAACAGAATATAGATACCATTGAATACTGTTCAAACCAGGAGTTTATAAGCTGTGGAGCTGCAGACAAGCACCAACACTTACAGACATTTAGTCATGCTTTTTATACTTTAATGAGTGGACAAACAGATGAATAGGAAGGTTGAAAGCAGCATGGTGCATTTAAAAATTCTTCTTCTGTCTTTAATGCCAGGCACAGCCTACTTTGTAAAAAGGCAAAGTTCTGGAATGTAACATTTTCCAGAGCTCAATAAAATCTGATGAAAAGACACTGCAATATTTTATGGGTTTATTTACATTTATCTTATGCCTTAGAATCAAGTTAATTTAACAGAACTTCAAAACACATAATTAAAAACTCACTACAATTAAACACAAGGTAGAAAAATACACTACATTTGCTTTCAATAAATCTCTTACAAACAGAGTATTTTACAAAATTAACTTTTATTCCCTAAAAGGTTAGAACAAAAATATTCCAACTGTCACATGAGGTGAAAACACACTGCTACTCGAATTACCATATTTCTCAACTCCATCATGCTGAATACAGTCCATACAGATGATCTTTTCAATCAGATTACTCTAAGCAAATGTAGTCATGTTTTAAGGAATAAGTGAATGCTCACTTGTTATTTAAATCACACAATGTGTGAGGGAGGCAGTAAGTTAGGAGTAGACCTGAGGCAGAGGTACAAATTACACAAGGTAAGTACTCTCTTCACACTGCTTGTTGCTCTTCTCAGTTCTTCCCAAGCCAACTAGAGATGCTCCTCATTTCAAGATGCTACAGACTTCTAGAATATGAGATATTTCTCCCTTTGCTGTCACCAAATGATTCACATGTGAGAGGCATAGCCACACTGCACACCCATATGTTGAGATAATTCTTTATTTACAGACAGTAGACTATTCATATAGAGTCAAAACAGGAACATTTCTAGTTTTCCAGTAAAAAGCATAAGATACTTTCCTGGTGAAGGCCAAGACTTGTGATGGCAGTGTGATAAGGAGACTTTTTGGCACAGTTTGGAAGTTAAAAAGGCTATTAATCTAAGGGGAAACAAACTTTTTATTTATTTGTTTCAAAGCTCCCATTTGGCTATTTTGGATTGACTGCCTTTCAGCAGGCTAATGACAGCTAGGTAACACAAAGCACAACACACAGTAACCAGCTATTAGCTACTAAGAATCAGTTATTCAACATCTGGTCTGCCTCAATAGTTCTGACAGTGGTAGCTGCCTGAAAACCACTCCAAAAGTGCCCTAAATAACAACGTAGAGAAATTCTCTTACAACTACTACAGCAGACATTTTTTTGTTTTATTGTGGAAAGCAACAATAATTAATTTTGCTATGCAATTATCCAATCTCATGTCTCAGACTTACCAACCAGCCTCTGAAAGATGGCTGAGCAGATACAGAAAAATATACTTTGCCAACAGCAAAGAATAAATCATTCTAGCTGAATCACTTGGAGGGAGTGAAACATCTGTAAAAGATTTGTGTGGCATACAAGAGACACAATGGAGCTGATTCACCAACTTTTTTTCAACTTCCAACCTCATATTGTATTGCAGTAACACTTAACATAAAAATTAAATAAAATATAAACTTCCTTTAAACTTACACTTTTTTTTCAGACCTATATATCAGAAAAGGTATATTCCCAAAGAGTTCCCCAAAAAGACAGTCAAATAATAATACAACTCTCAATTACTACAAAATAATTTACAAAAAACCACTGGAAGATATCTGACAAACCAGAGAGAAGGGAGAAATCAGCAGGCAGTGTAAAGCATTGGACACGGTTTACTTTGCGTAACACTGTTTGCCTGGGGAGGTGGTGGAGTCACCGGTCCTGGAGGTGTTTAAGAGGAGATTGGATGAGGCACTTAGTGCCATGGTTTAGATGATGAGTTGGTTGGGTCATAGGTTGGACTTGATGATCTCAAAGGTCTTTTCCAACCTTGTAATACTGTGATACTTAACTTTATGCAAGTATATTCTGAAGTCTGTATCTAAAGTAAAAAGGCTACAGTGATCTGATTAGAGATTACTGAAATGCTAAAACAGATAAAAGCAATTGCATAATTTAGTATACATGTCCTGATGATGCTGACAGGTAGCTGTGTCTCTGCAATACAAACCAATAAAGATCACAGGAGAATCATTTATGGCTCAGATGTCCATCATTTAAGAAAGTTCTTCCAGCTGTCGAATGTTCAGCAAAAACAGGACAGGTGAGCATGTTAGCCAGTCTTTTCTGCTAGGAGATGCAAAAGGAAAAGGCTGAAGCAATAATGGGACATCTGGAGACTCTCCCGATTCTGAAGTCAAATCTGGACAAGCTTCATTAGAGTTTCCATGTTTGGCTCTTAATAGAAGGGAGCAAGGAGATATTAGTTGCATAACCGTTAGCTGAACAGAAAGTAAAGCTTGAGACCTGGGAGAAGTGACAGATCAATCTGGTAAGCCTGGAGAAGAATCAGACGATTGCTACCCTCCACCCTCAAGCTGAAATGCTAATTAGAAACAATACCAGAGTCAGGATAGAGGAATTAAGAGAACTACACAAGTACCATAATTTAAGATTAGTAAAAAATGAGTCTGCTATTATAGGAGACTGTCAAACTGCTTAGGCTATATTCCAAAAGTTATCTTTGACATCCTTGAAGACAGAATTGGGGAAGTTTTCTTACTGCCTCCACAGAGACCTCTACATTTAAGCAAGTTTGATGTTTGGGACTTTGAGCATTTACCACTATACACTGTGGGGGGAAGACACCACAACACAGCAAAGATAACATCTTAAAAACAAGTCACAAAAAGGATCAACTCCAAGGATACTCCATCACAACATCCATTTAGGAACTGTTACACTACAGCAAGGAAATGGTTTTGAACTTCAGGTAGGTTATGCAGAAAGCCATACCTTTTCTTCTATGTAAAAAGAAAGTGGAAAGCTTCTGAAAAGCATTCTCTCAAAATCTAAAAGACTGGGAATAATGTGAATAATATGACCAAAGAGACAAATTCTTCATAATATTTTAAAGAACTACACATTACTGTTAACCACCACTCTAACGGAAGCTAAGGTACACCAGCCTGTGCCTAGCAAACTCCTAGCATAGGAGTGAAGTGTAACTGTTACAGCTACTTCCAAAACCACTGCTGCCCTGCAAGGCAAGGCAAATTTTACCAGCAGTCTTCCTCTGGCACATGGGAAGATTTCAACACCCTGATTGCCCCTTTGTAGCCCAAATCTTCTCTCATTTCTTTACCAGAAGCATAAATTTATCCAGCCATTATACAAAGACATGCAAAGATATCAGAATGACATGGACCTCTTTATGCTCTATTGCTGCTCACATGCAGAAGCAGCAGGAAGGGCATAGCCCTAACAAAGTGCAGCTAAAATAGAATAAGAAGCTAATCACGCCATTGTTTGACTCCCCATTTCAGTCTTTTTGGCATTATTTAACAGAGTGAAAAAAGGATGATAAAGATGACAGAATTTACTTGCTGGCAAGTTCAGCTTTCTTCTAGTCCTTGAGAACAATATCCAGATTGCCAGAAATGCATTATAACAGTCAAGTAAGAGGTAGAAGAGGCTTTCCATAAACACTGTTGGTCCACTCATTTGAAGTGTACATTGTAACATCTACTACTGACTACATGAGTTGTTACAAAAATCCTGGTCAGTATGCTTTTTATACAGTTGCATTGCAGTCACAATTTCAACCATATGCAGATTACTAGTGTTTCTATCACTGACACACACACATAGTGTCAATCACCCTCCTAGAGAAAGTCAGCAAGCCATCAAAGAATAAAAACTAAAAAAGAACTTTCAGGGACCAGTAGGGAAAAGCATCAGAGCACAGTGACTAACCACGTACTGTGTACTCACAGTGGCACTTAACAGTGACCTCTTGCAAGGTCTTTAGGTCAAGTGTAACAAAGAGCAAAAGCTCCTTGAGTGCTGTGCAAGGGCTGACTGCTGCAAAGTCTTGTATACCCAGGCTTATTTAAGTGAGCAGATCTTCTAAGTTCAGTAGGAAGTGCTCACATGCATCAAGTTAGTTATGTGAAAGCCTTTGCAGAGCAGACCCCCAAGTATGGAAGGAGGTTATGTTCTGTTTTTTTAAATAACACTTTTCTGAATCTGTAGATCTGGTTTTCTTACCTGAAGTCTAGTATTCATTTCCAAGAAGTAGAAATTCTTACTGGAGTCCACAAGGAATTCTACTGTTCCAGCAGAGGAATATTTTACTGCTTTGGCAAGAGCTACTGCTTGTTCTCCCATTGCTCTTCGAGTTTCAGAGTCTAAAAAAGTGCTACAATACAGAAACAATGCTTTTCTTGAATTAAAACACACACAAACAATTAAATAATTCAATCTTCTGCTACCAGTAAAAGAGGGTAGCATTATTTAAGTTATTAAAACTTGTCCAGATTGTCAAATGTATGCCTTTACACTTATATTGCTCCTAAATAGCTAGAACTGCATGCTTCACTGCTAACATAGAGAAAGTTCAGGATAAATAACAGTATTCTCTAAAATCTAAAACAAAAGAACACAACTTTTTTAGAGAAGGGAGATCTATAATAATGCAAGTAAAACAGAATAAATACATACAAAACCATGATGTTTTAGAAGGCCTATCAATTTGCAAAAAAAACCAAAAAGTAAATGAAAAAGCTTTTCAATGGAAATACGAATGCCAAAATACAAGACAGAAGTTTTAAGTGGAATTTGTTTTCTGATTCTGAATTAAAATGGCATGGCCATTTCATTGATATTCTATGCAATAAAGAAGTTTAGGAAATCAGTGAAGTATTTATTCGGGCTCTATATTGGAGAGGGCAATGAAGAAAAATTTGGCCATAGTGTTTTAGTAAAACAATATCATGACAAACCTTCATATCCTGCATTTCCTCTCTCAGCTTTACTTGTAAGCTGAAGACTAGTTTTCCATGTTTAACTACAATTGCTTCCTTTCCACAGATCACGGACATACTCAACAGCACCTGAAAAGCAGCTTATCTGCTACCTTGGGAGCCACTGTGAATGCTGACCAAATGCTAAACCTTATTCTAGGAGAGCAACATGCCACTTCTACTGGTCCAGTGAATCAGAAGACTCAAGAAGGTACATATTCCTGCTCATTACTATTCCCTGTACTGAAAAATCAGGTTTAGATTAACCTATGGAGACTAAATCTAGAGCTCAATAAATTTCTATGGCTTTCCATCAAAGCTGTGAAACTGGTTGCCCCTCTCACCCTGACACAGTGACTTTCAATGACAGACAATATATAGCTGTTCATCTTATATGAGCTTATAAATATCCTTATTGTACCTCTGTGGTGATTGACATTAGGCACATAACTCAGCTATCATTTTAAAAGTGCTTTAAGGGAATAGGAAGTCATTTCTACCTTTGCTTTAAATTAGTGTTTGAAAAGAAAATACCAAATGTTATGTATTTCTTGAGGTGACCTCAACAGCAGGTCCTAGTTCTGCAAAAGAGCAATCAGGAACCTCCACATATCTGAAGTAATCCCATCAAAGTCAGTGAAGCTCCATCTGGGGCCCAGGACTGCACTCGGACAGAAGCCAGTGTTGGGTCAGGACTTATATTTCAGAACTAGGTACAGTTTTTTCCACCAAGACCTGAAGTCACAGAACAGCCAGAGCAGGGGTGTCAAACGCACAGCCCCCAGGGCCAGCCCTTCACCTTGTTTTATTCGGCCCATCACATCGTTTCTACACAGCAGCAGCACCAAGCTCCTTGCTCTGACACTCCTGCCAGCATGCTGGTCACATGTGCAGCACGTGTGACACACATTATGCTGCAGGAGCAGGAGAATGGCAGCAGACAACCCTGAGCTAGAGACTTCTGTCACAATAAACCATAACTGACATGACACAAAAAGTGAGGAAATATCTAGGCAAACTGAAACAAGTACTCTTTTCTTTACAGGAGTAAGTGCTACTTGGCACCTCCATCCTTCCAGTACCCACACAGGCAGATTCTGATAGTCATTAAGGCAGGCATTTTCAGGATTTAAGAAAAAATTATTTTCTTATCAAACATTGGGATCAACAGGAAAAAGAAAGTCGATAGCTTTTATGGGCTCAGACTTTAGTCCTCCATGAGATTCAAGGTAAAACCAGAAGAAGATGTGCAAAACTATCATACCTATCAAAAAATAGGCACTGGTAATGCAAAATGATTTAATGATATTTCTTATTTTGAGTCAATAAGAGGATAGAAACACAATCATTACATTTGGAAAAGACCTCTAAGATAATCCAGCCCAAGAATCAGCCCAACATCACCATGCCTAATAAACCATGTCCCGAACTGCCACAGCCACACGCTTTTTGAACCCCTCCAGGGATGAAGACTCCACCACTGCCCTGGGCAGCCTCTGCCAGTGCTTCACCACTCTTTCAGTAAAGAAATTTTTCCTAATATCTAATCTAAACCTCCCTGGCAAGTTGAAGCAATTTCCTCTCATCCTATCACTTGTTACTTGGGAGATCAGTGCCCATCTCACTACAACTTCCTTTCATTACACAATATGTTACACAAAATGAACAATCAATAATTCAGTTTTGGGGTTCTGCAGGGCTTTGAACATGAAAGGTCAATGAGTGGCTTATGAAGAACAGAACTTTTCAATATTGGCTTCATACTCAGTTTCTAGAACAAGCATTATTACTTCTCACATGGATGAAAGACAGTTACTCCCCCTTACTACAGCAGTGTCTTCCCTATGTTTGTTAAATGTAGGTCTGAGATCTCTCTGTTCAACCCCTGCTGTAGCCAAAGAATGGAACAGAGGTGTCACACTGCTGAACTTGATCTCTGCCACATGCTTAAGCTTTGTGTTCTAAAATGACTGGATCATCCCTGCAATCAGCTAGGTTAATTAACCAAAGATTTCCTATTCCCCTTTGCTGCTTTATCTTTCATATACATTGTTTCTACCTTCTTCTATAGATGAAAATTCTTCTCCAACCTAATTAGACATTGAAAACACAGCATTTTAAACCTGACTTCAAATCTTTTTCTCAAGCATACCTGTTATTCTTTCAACCAAATACCTCCTATGGCAGCATGACGGGTGCAAAATAAAAAAAGGATTCACAAGATAAAAGCACCAAAATAAGATCAGACCTGACATTTCACTCATAAGACCTTCTTCAAGCTATTGTAAAGATGATCAAAGACAATAAAGATGGTTTGTTTCACTGTTTCTACATCCAGAGAGATGACCACATGGGCACATTATCTCTGCACTTCTAGAACATTCAGGTAATGTTTCCCAAAATATATCCATCATCTTCACTCACAGGTAAGGCTGAGATTGAGAAGCAGTTACACTGTCACTGGAAAATTACTGCTCAGCTTAGACAAAAAAAAGGCCAAATAAAAAAAATCAATAACATTTACCCTTCCACTACACCTTGGGAGATAATTGTACCTTCATGTTATAAATGTCAAGGTCAACTTACCCGCTCTTAGGAAATAATTAGGCACGCTGTACATTTAAAAGAATTACTTGCCTACAAAAATCATTCTCCTTTGAGATATCCGTTATGTACTACCACACCATAAGCATAAATATGCTAAAGTATTTGAGAACTCAATAAGCATTTGAAAAACACCCTCAGACACATGGTGTGAATTCTGGGGTTGTCTTATGCAGCAACAGGAGATGGACTTGATGATCCTTGTAGGTCCCTTCCAACTTGTGACATTCTATGATAACACAGTTTTGCTACTAAATCTAAACTATGCCCACCTGTGAATCATGTCAGAACAGGATCACTGTTTCCTTAACCCTAAATCTTTAAGGACTTCTAGACAGAGCGATAGGAAATGTGGAGTCCGATAAACACACATGCAGCATAACTCTAAGGAGAATTTGTAGAAGATAATCTACTGCAAATAACAGTTTTCTGGTAAGTTCTTGACTAAAGACAGCCATTCAAATTACTGGTGGCTTCAATCAGCACCTTGCAAGTCAATCTGGAATATGATCCTGAAGTACGTGGCATAATACTATGATCTTTCAGAGATAACTTAGTGCTTGGAGAAAGCCAAAGGAAGTTATCTGTGCACCTTCCAAGGACAGAAACATTCCTGACAAGTTAAGAATGGAATATGCAATAAAGGTCACAAAGATACTTTGTTTCACTTGTATTCCTAATGCAGTCACTTACTAGTAAAACAGCCTCCCTTTTACATCTCCCGCCTCTTAGATCTTTCTGTCACAGGCAGAAACAGAAAGAAACATTTTTTTTTTTGTCCTTTGAACTGAAACTGAACAAACTTCTTTAATTTTAAAAATACACTGCAACACTAACATCTATGATAGATAAGGTAATCTCAATTCTGAATGTATGTAGTTACTAAGAAAAGACAATATAATAAACTATTTCCTGCCTGAGATGAAACTGAAGGGAAATTTTGGAAAATTGTTGAGAGACTGTGCCAAGAATCATGGTATTCTGAAAGTCTTGATGCTAAAGTTTAACCCAAAGGACACAGAATCACTAGAAAAAGTAGATATGACACAGAAGAATGAGTAGGCAGCAAGTTGTTAAGGACTTGCTCACTGTGGATGCTAAAACTGATCTCGGATGCTAGTACAGAATACAACAGCAGGGCACTGTTCGATCATTACCTGCCCAGGAAATGCCTGAAGACAGAGAGAAGGCTTAACACCCAGTGTTCTGACACTCAGCATCATTTTGAGATATCATAGTTAGAGATCACATCTCAAATGTGGTGTTCAGTTTTGGGCACCTAACTACAAGGAAGACCCTGAGGTGCTGGAGCACATCCAGAGAAGGGCAATGAAGTCCATGAACAGGCTGGAGAACAAGTCTTACGAGAAGCAGCTAAGGGAGCTGGGGTTGTTTAGTCTAGAGAAAAGGAGGCTCAGGGGAGACCTTATTGCTCTCTACAACTACCTGAAAGGAGGCCGCAGTCAGGCCGGTGTTGGTCTTTTCTCCTAGGTAACAAGTGATGGGACAAGAGAATACAGTCTTAAGTTGGACCAAGGGAGATTTATTTAGATTGCATAATATGAAAAATTCCTTCACTGAAAGGGGTTGTCAAGCATTGGACCAGGCTCTCCAAGGAAGTGGCTGAGTCATCATCTCTGGAGATCTTTAAAAGATGTGTAGATGTCATAGTTTAGTGGTGGACTTGGTAGTGTTAAGTTTATGGTTGGACTCAATCTTAAAAGGTCCTTGCCAATCTAAATGATTCTATGGTTAAAAATGGTATTCCATGGAGGATCACGTATTTAATTTCTTTGACTGCTACAGCAAAGGATAATGCCAGAATAACGAAGGTGAGTGTAAGGAACTTTGCATGGTACTTCCCCATAACGGCATTCCAAAACTTTAACTTTGGGCATCAAATAGCATAGATAGCCAAGTGCCTCTGAAAAACGAGATATTCCTTCGTCCAAATGGTGAGGCAAAAGTTGAAGTGCTTTAAAAAAGTTTCTGAAACAGTCAGAAAGGACATTTGCTCTCACCAACAGGAAGTTCAAGAGCACTCCTTTGAGCTCCACTTATTGAATAGGAAGTCAACTAAGACTCCTGTATATTGACTTCTCATTGATCCATTTATTTTAGATTGATCCTAAAGGATTCATGGATTTTCTGATAAGCTTACAGGCCTTGCTTCTTCAGATAAGGAAGAAGCTCTTATTAATCACTCTAGCAGACAGGAAAGTACAAGCACATCCTTGCATTTTTTCTTGTTAAGCACACTGTCTCATGGCAACCGCCTCTGAAGATGAAACTGAGAAGGGTTTGGGCAGAGGGCAAACAAAGTGAATTAGGGAACAAGAAGAGACTACTACATTTTACCCATCCATTTAAATTCCAGCCTCTTTGGTGAAATGAGAAGCCAACCATATCTTCCAAAGAGGTGTGAAGCTCAAAGCAAATTACTGTAAATCACTGGAAGTTTTGCACTGTGCTAACTTCATCCAGTACTGAAAAACAGGCAATGATCAGATATGGTTTAGTACTTGTGCTTCCCAGAACAGAGTAGGGCAACTGACTACATTAAAAGCATATAAGCAAAGTTTGTTGACCTGCTATCTGAAACCAAGTGACTGACTGCCGTGAACACCAGCGCTCCCTTCAATACTTAACCTCATCAGGGTGGGAACTAAAGTGCTTCCTTTCCTCAAAAGAAAGATGATGGTTTTTTTACAAGACAATGAACTTCCCTAGAAAAACTAGAGACTCAAACACAAAATGATCCCATAACGATAAGTTCAACAGGTTTAGTTTTAATAAAATCATAGAGATTATTTTCAAAGCCAAAAGGCCCTCAACGATCAGTGTTTTAAAACAGATACTTAGGAAAACACCATCACAGGGAAAGAAGTAATTCAAGGAAGGTTTGAGAAAATGCCAGAATCAAAAGCTCTAAATAGTATAAAAGACAAAAGATGCTCATAGCATCCCCATCTCCTGGGCTTCATGAAAGGGAAAAAAAAAGCTCCAGCTTACCTCAGAGCTCTTAATGGCAGCTACCATTTAAAATCGGAGGAAAACCAGTACTACTGAGGACTTCAACATTTCCTCTACCTAGCCATAAAAGAAAAGGTGTTTCTAGGAGTGTGATTAATCAATGAGACTAACTGAAAAAGCATTCACAGGAAGGACTAACTTCAGGCTTTAGGGTCTCTACAGTGTCTCACAGAAATTAGAGCCGCGTTTATCTGCAGCAGTCTTGTAACCCTTTGTAAATAAAACAGATTCTGCAGCCAACTGCAAGTGGCTGTAAGGCTTCCAAACCTGTCAGCAAAAGTCTGGCAGAGTCTAAAACAAGCAACAAGGAAGAAGAGTTTTCACGCCAAATTTTAGAAGCTATTGACTTGCCTACACTCTTTTGTAAAGTCAGAGGAGATGATGAGAAAGCTTACTGGCAACTCCAACAGAGAAGCCCAAGACACTTAAAAGGCTGATACTTCTGATGAAAGAGAACGCTCTGATCACAGTTGGCTGGTGAGAGAAAACACATCACTCCCTTTAATTGACCACAGGCATGGAGAATGAGCAGGCAGCAGTGGCAGGCAGAGCCTTTCAGGTACCCCTGAGGTACAAGACTCCTCTCTCAAGTGCTTAGGTATATGCATACTAACTCCCATATTATATTTGGACCTGAAGATTTCACATTACACGAACTAAAACATAGTAAAATATTCAGGCATAAGACTTCTGAGAAATCCACAAGCACTACCAGGAAATAGCAAGAGCTATTTAAGCATTTATTAGTGGGTTTGCATCCTGAGATTTAAACTTTAATTTAAAATCCAGGTCATAAACAGTGCCAGTCCTACAAGTACAATCCAATATTAACTAACATTCTGCCTCTAAATATAATTTGAATGATGCACCTTTCCTCATATCTTAAATTATTGCATCATATAGTTATATGCTATAAAATAATGGCAAACGCATGCCAGCAGATAGTGAACACATGACACTAGGAATTCCCATGGGTAGTGATGTCTGGTTTTCTGAAATCACAACTTCCTTCTGCCCCTTTTTTCTACACATTCTCTGATGAATGTCGTGGAGCAGAAAACACAGCAAGACGATACCTGGCACAGCAGCAATGTATTTCATCTAAGCATCTGAAATCTTTGGGAAGAAGTTCATTTAGTACTTCTGATTTACTGGACATCTACATCTATAATTCACTACCAGGAACAGTACTAAAAGTGGCACAGGAGTACTTAATACTTCATGTTCCATTTCAGAGATAAACAGTATCACCTGACCCTCTCACAGTTACTATAACATAGTTAAATATCTGTATCTGTACTTATATCTTATTTTATTCTCAAGTCTAAAAGTTGAAAGGCAAAGGAAAGGGAAATTATCTCAGATATATCAAGAAAGCCATTTCATACACTACATTAATTTGATTGGTAAGATCCATAACCATTTTATCCCAGATCACGAAAAACATCAACACCACAATAACTGTTCTCTTCTTACATCACAAAGCAAGATCAAAACACTCTCAAGTACAACATCAAAATTGCATTACAGTCAAATAACTTAAACATTTTCCTTTGTCATTTTTCATAGAATAATATTTGTTTGCGTTTATACAATAAATAAAATCAGCAGCTTTCCAAAAGTACTTTCAGTAACTATGTAGCTGTATCAAGACTCTGGTACATACGTACCTTGGTGCTTCCTCCACAACTTTTTGGTTTCTCCTTTGAATGGAGCACTCCCTCTCATTCAACCACAAAGCATTACCATGTTTATCTGCCAAAACCTGAAACAACACCACCAATTCTATTTACAAACAGATGTATGCATATGGCCTTTTAACATCATACAATTATGTAGCATTCAGTTAATTTAATTTAAAAATACATTTTTTCCGATCTAGAAATAAAGAAAAATACTAGTATAGAAAATTAATTGTGCATTAAATACTAACTGAAAGTTTCTTCAAATTCTGAACAGGATTAAAGCCTCTATATAGAGTCTATACATGGAAAAAAACTTGTTTTAAAATTTGTAAAATGCTCCCAAAAGTTCAGAAATCAGAAAACAAATGACTGAAATAAGATTAAAACTACATTTTCAAGCATTTAAAATCATATTGCATAATGATCAGAATTGCATAATCACTCAGAAGCACAGAGAAAAATATCACTCTGGTTGACAAATTTTGCTCCTGAATTACAGAAGTTCTCAGAAGCAATGGTTGATGGAGCTTTCTTAGTAGGCAAACCATAGCACTCTGGCTTTAATGAAAAAGAAAAAATCCTTCAGAAACTTTGCGTTGTCTTATTGAGGAGGATAAAGTTTGCTGCTACTTTAGTATGAAATGGAAATTAAAGCAGTAGTTCCAAGGAATTTTAGAAATCAAGTGCCAACTACAATTCTTGGCTGCAGCTTCCGTTCATGGAATACTTAAACATACAATCAAGTACCTAGATGTAACTACCAAAATTATATGAAAGAAAACACACACATCTGACATAGCAGAACTTTCAACTGATTCTGCAAATTCAAACTGGAAGGAAAAGTAAGAAAAGAAACTCTGTCCCATTATGAAACTGGCTGTACGGTGCAGCCATTTCCATTAGCAGGATACTAAATATGAGGATTCGAGCAGACTTATCCCAATCTTATGATGTTATAGCACTCTACCGTTAACCTTGGAATAATTTCTTTCTTTGCAGACCATACCTACTCCCTTTCTTACTAATAAAAATTTCCCTCTAATTAATTCTTTTCCATATATCTTCCTGTTCTGATCTACAGGAACTTCATTCAGCTTCATTCTTTAATACTGCAGGCCTGCACTGAAAACAGACAAGATAAAAAAGCGGACAACCTTCCTCAAACCGTGTGAACTCAACCATATCTACTCACGTTTGTGACAATGCATCTGTATTATTTATTATTCCTTTTAGCACCATAGAGCAAGTATGGCACCAAGCAAGATTCCTGCATCTATGACACCAATGTTTGCTGATGTGCGAATAATCTGGGTAGATGTGAATGAAAATGAGGCACTGATCTCATGAAGACAACTTGCATGCACTTGTGCAGCATCCGATCCAGAATCCTCCACACACTGTAGGAGCAGACATATCCTCCCTTTAGAAATTCTGTGCCACTCCCATAAATTTATGGAGCTTTCCAGGTTAAAAATCCCCTGCGAAGAGTTATACAAGATCAGTGACTTTGGGAGCTCCTAAACTACAACGTGATCTCTTCTCTCTGGTGACTAATGATAGGACCTGAACGAATGGCAGGAAGATGTGCCAAGGGAAGTTTAGGTTGGATATGAGGAAAAGGTTCTTCACTCAGAGGGTGGTGGAGCACTGGAACAGCTCCCCAGGGAAGCAGTCACAGCACCAAGCCTGACAATATTCAAGAAGCATTTGGATAATGCCCTGAGACACATGGGATAAAGGATAGGAGTTGGACTCGATGATACTTGTAGGTTCCTTCCAACTCAAGTCATTCTGATTCTATGATTGTATGAACCCTCTTCTCTTCCCAGGGAATGTTTCACAGCATGAGGGTACTCCAACCAACAGTAAGATTCTGTAACAGCCATCTCAATACCAAATAAACAAAAAGCAAACAGCAGCATCTAAAGCAACTCCCTATCTGATTCCTAACTCATCCAATCCAGAACTAAACAGAGCTCTACAGAAATGCATTTGTGAATATATTTTTAATTGGGTTTTTTTTTCCTTTAATATTAAAACAGTGCCTCTAGGGCATAGCGGGGTGCTCAAAGGCAGTCACTGTCCTACACGTAAAATGATTCCTTGTGAGCACTTGTTTCATTGCTACAAAGCCTACAACTTTCTACAGAGTTCAGCATCACCAAAACAAACCAAATACTCTTGGAATATTTCATTAGAAATTAGTTCTTGTGCTTCTCTTCTCTCTCTTTCTCTGTTTTCCTGAAGAGGATAATAAAATATTTTTAAAGCCAGCTAGTAAATATTTTCTTTTACTTCAGGACATTTCTTGTATCCTAATTTCTGCAACCTGGATCTTAAATTAAACATTTTCCATTATCAGCTAGCATGGCTCAGAGACATGCATGAACATAAACTATGAAAACATAATTATAAAGTGAATATGCTAAAAGTCATCTAGCATTAGGTTTTTACTTTCATTTTCCATCTGCTGTTTTCAGCATCAGAAACTAAAGAAGATACTTCACAAACCAATTATATTTCAGAAGACACCTACAGCATTTTTATATCATCTCTGAGACGACGTGACATTCTACTACACAAATCACTAAAAAAGTGTGTCACAGCTATCACCATTTTTCTGAATATCTAAATATTCATAAAAGAAAGTGTCCAGGTGATTATGACGTTAGTATATGCTAAGCACATCCATATGCCCAAAATACAATATACTGCAATCTCTGCTAAACATTTCAACTAAACTCCATTTCCAGCTGTAGGATTGCTACTAAGCCAAGTAGATTCCATGTACTCTCACTTTAAACTCATGTCCTTTAAATCAGATATTCCAGGAGGAACATGACTTCAAATCAGTTCAAGCATAAATTCTATTTGGACTCTATTTTCCTGTTAATTGTTTCGGTCTTTTCTCATGTTCTACAAAGTGATTGTTTTATAATGAGACACAGGAAACTCCTTATTTAACAACTTTAAGTACCAATGCTTTGGAGCTATACGAGAATGTCAAAAAAATGTTCTATTTAAAAGTTACTGCTAAATTAATAAATATTTGGCATCTGGTTTCAAAGTGTTTGTATATTTAGCAGTTTGAAAACTAACCAAGGTCAATGTCCTAAAGTTGATTAGAACGCGAAGTAAAAATGATACCCTGACATTGTTAAACAGTATCAAAGTGTTTGTCTAAGGGAAAACCACATTCATTGCACATTTATTATAAATAAAACTACAAATTATTAATCATAAAGTTACGTTGTTTAATCTAGGTGAAATTCTTAAATTCAGTACTGCTTATTTTTTTTTGAGGAAAAGTTTTTTAAACCTAAAGGAATTAAGACAATGTAAAATCAGGTCCAAACTCGTGACAGCATGGAGGAATCAATCTCATCTACCTTTAGTCATCAAAGAGTCAGTAGGAAGCTGCTGAGGCTCCCAAATCTGCAAGCACCAAAAGGAACAGATTGATAAAATGTACTGATTTGCATGCAGAATAAAGAAAAAGACATAGATAGCCAAAAATAAGCCATGACAGGAGAACATAGGAAGATGCTCTAGCAATCTGACCTTTTCTGTAAAATAAGATGAACACCAAAACTAAATGTTCCCTGTATATCTTTCCATGACCTTTCAAAAGGAAACAGGTTGGGGTTTCAATTTAATTTTTACAGACTGGTTCTTCATTTGACATACGCAAAAAGTTAGTCTGAGCACAGACAAGTTTTATGTGGAAATCTAAAATAAATAAAAACATAGACTCCATATAGCTTCCTTGTCAGGAAAGATTATTTCAAGGCTATTGATAAGCCCGATTTAGTTGCTTACATAAGATCAAACACATCACAAATTTTTAAATCTTTTGGTAAAGAATCTGCCCAATACAAACAAGTTTAGTATTGCATTAGCACATCTGGCTTAACTCTAGATCAATAAAAGATACAAGGGATCACAATCCAGAAGTTAAGGAGAATATACCTGATTTTGAACCACAAACTGCCAAAATGGGATACAAATGCTCCTGAGTTCCCAGGGAGTATTTGATACTTCAGAATAGAATCCAAAATGCTGACAAAACCACCTAGAGCTAGCAAGAAAAATGTTAAGCAAGGCAGTGTTTGAACTCCTACATCCTCTGCTGCACTCAAGCACTGCAATCAGGATCCAGAGTTCAAGCTGCAGCCCTCAGGACAGATGCCTACAACCTTTTTTTCCCTCCAATGAATTGAGCATGGTTCATTGTCCTCCTGCTAAAGGGAGACTAGAGAATAAAAACAGGAAGGCTGTACTGTGCATGATAGCCATGTAATGTGAGCAATGGCCCAGCACACAGGAAAACACACGACTTTAGGCCTTTTTTTAGCAGAGCATTTGAAACATTTTGTACTTTGATTAGCTTAGGAGTTCAAATTTTATTAGCTTAATAATAATAATAAAAATAAACAAACCTGGATTTCTATGTGACGAGGGTTATCAATGAACTTTTCTATCAGCAAGCGATCATCGCCAAAACTTGAAGCAGCTTCTTGAGATGAAAATCTAAAACCTTCCCTTAAATAATGAAAACAAAAAGAATTATCCATATTCAAAAAGTTAAGTCAAATTCTTAACCATGCAAGAAGGAACAATTATTCATTCCACTCATCTGGCAGTTTTTATTAATCAACACATCCACCCAAAAAACAAGTTTTATCCTTTGCATTTGATTCTTTCAGGAGTATCCTTTTTTCTTTCTTTTCTTACAAGGACAGAAAAGTTACATACTCAAAGCAGAAAGAATTTCAGAGTGTTTAAGAAGTTTAGCACTTATGACAATTTTTTTTAAAATTACCTTTGTTAGCATTTGCCTTTGCAAAACTAAACAATTTTTTTAAAACCGTTAAATAAAAAGCACTTGTTACACAGAAGGTGAAGCTCATCATTATTTAAGGTACACAGCCCTCTTAATACTCAAGAATAGCAGACTTCAGTTGCACATTAATTAGATGAAAGAACTGCAGACCTTCTTGTAAATTCAATCACTGAGCACAATCTGAAGATGCAGTACTTCATCTTATAGAACACACCAGCTGTACTATCAGGCTTCTCCTGCATTTAAGTATAACTGCACATTCTCTACATTCTCCTCTGTCTTCTCTTCTATATATATATAGTTAGTCAAATAAATAAACCTTGCAAGATACTATATTTATTGACTTTACCTTTCCTGGCAGAAAAATCACTACTATGGAGCATAACTGCTGACAAAACTTCATACACAGCTTCCTCAGGGTGAAATGTGTCAGCATGCAGGGATCCAAAGGCTCCACAGAACCTGTAGGCTTATTAGTCTGATTTATGTTAATACATATGGAAAGTTTGGGCTAAATTTCTGTGGGACTGACCTCTGAAATGCAGCAACCCCGATATTTGTGCCCTGAATAAGAACTAAAGCAAAACTGAGTTGAAATTGCCATGTTTTCCATCTCTTGAATACAGTTCAAATTCCATAAACAAAACCTGGATAACAAACATGAGATAGGTACATCTACAGTATAGAAATGCATATGTTTAATGGTTTTTCTACAGCCTCTTTAAAGCTTATGGAGTAATTATGCTACATTTTTGAGATTAGGGAAGAGCATACCTTGAATATAAATTCATATTTAGCTTCAACATATTGAATTAGTTATTAAAAACAATCTGTGATTCTGTACACTACTGATCTGCCTCAAAAAAAAAATCTGAGTTTACTGAAACAGATTTAGAGCTATTTTAACTCCTATATCAAAGGCTCAGTTTCCTTTCGTAAACATATCAGACAATCATATGCACAATTTACTATTCTCTGTCATTGAAGTATGTTCTAATTAGGAATATAAACTGCAATACTTGTTTAAAAAGTCAAGTTCCTAATTATCTAACCCATACATTTGTAAATCTTTAAATGATATAACAGCAATGACTACCTCAGGTATTCTGATCTTATTTGTATCTTACAAATGTACACGTTTGGATTTGCTTAGTGATAAAAATTACCATAAACGCACTTCATCTTCCTTTAACAGAATCATGCTAATCAAATGAAGATGTGTTTGAGTCTCTTTATAAGAGTATTTAATTTTATTTAAAAAAAAAAAATGCTGTTCTGGTTAGAAAATAATTTGGATTTGAAGCATTACCCTTTCAACAAGGAGCAACCCTACTGAGCCTCACTGCAAAGAAGACACTCCCCGTGCAGCATAACTGCATCAATATGTGCAATCAAGTCCAAAACTTTTCTTTCCATGCTAACCCCAGAAGAGAAATGCATGGAAACTTGGACAGGGGAGTCTGAGCTTACTGCTCCTGCCTGGGCACAGGCACAGTTAACCATACAAGCAACGTACTATCTGCAGCCTAATTAAGCCCTAATGTTTGACAAGACAATCATCCAGGCTGATGCATCTCCCCTCTACGAAGACCATCACAAAGACCTCTGTGTTACAGCTCCAGTAAAGAGATGCTCTGATCAGAGGATTCTTCAGCATGGGCTCTGCAAAGACTCACACTCCAAATACTCACTTGCCTACTAACATGGCTGTCTTCATGGTCTTCCAGTGAGAGCCACCTGCATTAGTCAAAAATGCAGGGAACAGGGAGGATGGACTGTCCACCAGACACTACTGGGTGCCCTCCACTACAGGAACAGCAATAGGACAAGAGGAAACGGCCACAAGTTGTGCCAGGGGAGGTTTAGACTGGACATTAGAAGAATTTCTTCACTGAAAGGGTGGTCAGGGATTGGAACAGGCTGCCCAGGGAGGTGGAGTCACCATCCCTAGAGGCATTTAGAAGACAGATGGATGAGTTCCTTAGGGACATGGTTTAGTAGGGGGACAGGTACAGTTGGACTCTTACAATCTCAGAGGTCTTTCCCAAGCAGATGTTTCTACGACACCAGCTAAGCCAGTATGTAAGGAGCACATTAAACAGCAGCAGCTAAGAGGGGCTTCGGCAGAAGACATTTTTGGTAGTTTCTCATAAAGAGGTGGTGGTGGAGGTAGTTCTGACAGCAGAGTTTGGCAAGGTGGGGCTGGCATTTTGGCTGCAATTTTTTCAGGCATGTTTTTCTGTTAAGGTTTTTCTTAGGTTCTCAGTAACTTTTAGCAGCAGTTTTACTTTGTTTTCCCCTAGATCTGTGACAAGTGGCATCCTCCAAGGGTCCATACTGGGACAAGTGCTGTGCAATATTTTTACTGATGACATAGCCAGACAGATCCAGTGAACCCTCAGCACACTTGCAGATGACATCGAGCCAAATGGTGCAGTTGTCACACCAGAAAGACAGGATTTCATCCAGAGGGACCCAGACAAGCTGGAGAAGCGGGCCTGTGTGAACTTCATGAGCTTCAACGAGGCCAAGTACAAGATCCTACACCTGGAGTGGGGCAATCTGCAGACTCAATACAAGATGGGCAACAATGTGATTGAGAGCAGCCCTGCAGAGAAGGACATGTGGGTGTTGGTTGATGAGAAGCTCAACATGAGCTGGCAATGTGCGCTTGCAGCCCAGAAGGCCAACTGTATCCTGGGCTGCATCAGAATAAACGTGACCAGCAGGTCGAGTGAGGGGATTCTCTCCTACTCCACCATCCTGAGATTCCACCTGGAATACTGTGTCCAGTTCTGGAATTCCCAACGTAAGGAGGATATGGAACTGTTGGAATGGGTCCAGAGGAGGGCTATGAAGATGATCAAAGGGCTGAAGCACCTCTGCTACAAGAACAGGCTGAGAGTTGGGCTGTGCAGCCTAGAGAAAAAAGGCTTTGGGGAGACCTTATAGCAGCCTCCCAGTACTGAAAGTGGGCCCACAAGAAAGCTGGGGAGGAATTGTTTTACAAGGGAAGTATTACAGTATTACAAGGCTGGAAAAGACCTTTGAGATCAAGTCCAACCTATAACCCAACACCAACTCGTCATCTAAACCATGGCACTAAGTGCCTCTTCCAATCTCTCTTTTGGGGGCCACCCACACTGAGAGGCACATGAAGGGTTACTTCAAGGTAAAAAAATAATTGCAACAGTGGTAAAACTATTTTAGTACTTCTAACCAGAAGTACTAGCTGAAAGTTACAGAAATCTTAGCTATAGCTAGAATAATATCACAATATTTAGTAAAGAACAAAGTCTTCATGACTACAGATGTTTAAGAGACATCAAGGATGAAACAACAGTTACCACAGGGAATAATTCCATAACAGCAGCAGTTAAATCATTCACATAGATCTTCTCCATTTCCAGTGGAAACTTCCATGTCTCAGCAAACAATACATTTAAGCCTTCTTTAAATACTATGCATAGCCAGATGAAATAAGGAGTTTTCAACTATCCTGAAAATCCAACATTATGTTTCAAACAAATCTAGTTTATAAGGATTTTTCTTCCAAATAGCATTTAGAATTAATCCCACATAAAGCCAAAGCAAGTTTACAAATCCAAATATTAGCAACAATTCTTCACACTTGTCTGGCATCTACAAAACCTGAAATACAAAGGGCTTTTCAGATACTGCCTTCTCAGAGTCTGCCAACAACTGAAAGTAAGTTTTTCAGGATTACATGGATTTGGATGCAGAAAATATGAGGTCAGCAACTTATTAAATATAAAAATATCAGATACATAATTTTGTCAGTAACAAGTTGTCACCTTCAAAACATTCATTTAGCTGGTCTTCAGACATGTAAAAATGAACAATCTTAGTTCCATCATGAAATTGATACACAAGTTTGTATTTTTTTTTTTACAACTTCAGATATTTTTTCAATACTGACTACAAGAGAAACCCAAATGCTCTACTTCATATGTAAATTCAAAACAAATATGCTTCTATATTCAGTTCTCTATCTTTCAACAAGGACTTTGCCAACTTAATTTTGCCTTCATTGCTGCTTGCTGTAAATGTTTAAAACAAGCATTTCTCCTTGATAGAGGACCAGTACGTAGTGTGTAATGACAGTAATCCATGACTCAGTCTATGTGTTTTCTTATAACACTTTATATATAAATCTACAATATTGCACTGCAAGGACAAGGCTTGCATAATCATGCTTTTGGTTAGTTATATCACTAAATATCACTAACTTAATTTTTTATGCAAGCATACAGAAAAAGAACATCTGTAATTGGCTTCTGTTGATACCAATCAGCTCTTTCAGGTGATTTTCTAAACAATAACTACAACTTTTATTCAAAACAAATTAGCAATCATGATTTTAGATCCAGTTTGATTTTTAAACAGTTACTTTCATCAAGGACCCTTGCTCCTTTCTGAGCAAAACAAGAAAGGAATGCCTTCCTTTCAAGTCCAACAGATGCAATTACTACCTGAACAAGATCAAGGCAGTAATTTTGGATTCTAAAACAGTGAGAACAAAGCATCCTTCTAAGAAAGCAGGTTATTCTAGATTTCTATTCTAATGCATAAAACCTTATTTTCCTATTTAGATTTGAATATAAGTGGACTAGAGGTAGGAAGGTACAATAAAATACCACCTCATGTTTTCTTTGAATCTAAAATTTAACTGCAAAACAACCATTTATTGTTCTTTCTTCCAGTTTTTAGGTTTTGACAAATGAAATTCATAGGGAACACAAATATGTTGGGGAATCTTACAGATTACTAAATTAAACTAATAAAAACTTTGATTGTACTTTGCATTGATTCCAGCACATACGCTGCTCTCCTCGTGTGGAAAGGAAAATACTTAAGAGGTTATCTAGCTCTAAATCAAATAGGCTTTTTCTTACAAGTCTGAAAAATCCCAAGAGCATTTTTCTGTAATATCAGTGACACACGGGGTTAAAACCAGGCTCCTCACTGCCACAATATCAGCAGAGAACGGATTGTAAAATTTCACATCAGTAATAAAGCACCTTGAAGTGTTCAGGATTCAGACAGCCATTAAAGAGACACATTAAGTGTCCATGTTTAAACATTGTTTAAAACAGGAAAAAAGCACAATAGTTTGCCGAGACAAATACTTTAAACACAGAACTATACAATTTAGAGCATATTCTGGAAACACCATATGTGCTTCCACACACAAATAATCAATTTCATCAACTTTAAAAGAACTAGTGGCACACTAACATTTGAGAATCAGGGCTAAAAATTATTCTACCTAACAGAGATAATTAATAGGTTAGCATTCTGAAAGGCATACAGCAAAATGTTTTTTTACAGTCTATCATTGGACTAAAGGCAGTTTTAAGTGTTGGGTTTTATTCAAATTAATAGACCATGTTTTGTAAGGTTTATGCAAAAAAATTTTAAATAAGCACATCCGAAGTTCCAAAGTACACCACTTGCTATAAAAGAGGAAGAAAAACCAAATAATATCCAATTTCTGTTTAACATTTCATATCTGCTCAACTGTCAGCTCACAGTGGCTTAATAGGACTTTAGTAACTGCAGCATTCATCAAGGCAAGCTTTTGGACAGCATCTCACCTGGTCTCTTCATCATCCCAAGCGATTCTCATGCCTTTCCCACCACCACCTGCTGAGGCCTTGATCATGACAGGGTAGCCTAACAGCGGGGAACAATTAGACAGAAGTTCAAACTTTGTTCAGTTGGTCCAAGGAACATGACAACTGACCACATGTCCAATAATGCCAGTAGACAATAACTTCGTTTATTAAAACACTTTGGAAGAAAAGGAGAGGAGAGATTTTTCTTTAAGACTTGCTGTCAGTACAGTGATTTCTGAAGCCAAGAAAGGTTGTATCCTCCATTTCATTTATATAAAAAAAAAAGCACTGAATGAATTAATCCTAAGTAACGAAGTGATTTATGAATAAAGGCATTTGACCTTTTTAAGCTCACATTTCTTGAATAAAATTTCATTCCTTTGTTACTGCTGAAACAAGCTATAGCTATGATAAAATTAAAAAGATTACTAGTAAAAATTAGCAGATCTTCATAAACTACTCAAGAGATTTAGTAAGCAAACCTGTAACTTTAATATGTCCCATATATTTTATATAACAGAGCACCTCAAAAGAGCTGTGCTGCTGAGATATTATGCAATAACATGGATCACAAAACCAATTATTAAACTTTTTAACAATGAAAAAGGATTTACCCCAAACTGTCAAGTAGCAAGGAAGAACGTGCAGCATAAATCTGATGTGACTGTGCATAACTGGTAATATTTTACTCTCAGAACAAGCATGGGTCAGAGCCAGGACTTTTTCTTGTAGTTTTCTAGCTTTCTGAAAACTACACATGCAATTTAAAAGTAGGTTTAGTAACGATTATCTTCTAGTACAGTATTTTCATTCAAAGCAACTTCCTAAAACAACTTCTTATTCCTATCAGTGAACTTTACCTTTCTCTCACATGAACATACAGAAATTTGAAAATTAAGTATCTGATTATGAAGTTTGACATTTCTAGGACAGAAGAAAATACAAGCCTTTGGTCTCCAGTATATTTAATGAAACTTATAACATTAAGCCAAATATCAGACCAACTGATGTTGTCTGGCAGCAAGAAGAGGTCTACCAGCCCTTGCAAACTAAAGATACATTCTATAAAAGGCTTTGATCTGGGGACAGAAATATGAATATGGTTCCCAGTAGAAATGGTCAAATCCGGTATCAGATGCATAACTAATGATTACAGTCTTTCTGGAATGTAGACCTACTCTTGCTCTGTCCAGTGACAGGGATACAGTATGCCTACCTCCTCCCCAAACTCCTTTGACTGAAAGGAGGTTCGAGGAAAAGATAATTAAACCCAGCAAGATCTGGAAAGTCTTTTTGCACATCATATGAGCATAGCGCACTGTAGTGTTGACTGGAATGTAGGAAAGCAGCAACAATACAAGAGAAAATTAAATTAACAAAGAAACAGAAAAAAAAATTTTCAACAAAACCGTTTACAACAACACATTATTAGACTGTGGAACCCCAGGCTACAGAGCATTCACATGGCTAAAAAGCTGCAGAAAGGTAATACATAAGCAAATGTAGAGAACAAATCAAGTTCCTCTAGGCCAGAATGACCAAAAGGCTACAAATCTTCATGCTTTAGCATCTAAAGTAATCTAGTTGCCAGTCAAAAAGGTAAATCAAAACAGCCATGCAAATAGGCTCACTAGAGCATCTCTTATGTTTTCTTAGGAAATATCTGATGCTATCACAGAGGGCTATGGGATAAGTCACAGAGGAACAACAGGTTTAATACAAAACTATCCTAAGCATTTTCAAGGCCCTTAGAATCCCAGAGATAAAAGGGGGTGTGCAGAATAACTCTAGACTGCATGCAAACAGTGAGGTTCAACTCATTTTCATGAGACACAGTAGATGCAATATTTACCCAAGTACAATTTATCTATGCTGTTGCTGCTTGTCCAGAGCCCTGGCAACTGACAGACTCCCAGATGAGCTGCTGGCTATCTTAAAGTAAAATCAGAATTTCTTGAATGATTTTCATGCAAAGGAATGAGATTTAACTGGGTGACACTAGTGAACTTACACCTCTGGAAACACTATCATCAGCTGGAGACTCTCCAACTTAAAAAGGCTGCAAATCTGAAATTCTGAAATAAGCGTTGTTTTAAGCCTTATTATGGGAAATTCACTATGGCACTTCCCATCACCTAATCTATCTTATTCAGCACTACATCTACTTGAAAAAAAAAAATCATCAGTTATGCTAACAATTTCAGTCTAACAATATCAGCCTTTTGAATGGCTTGCTGATTTAAATTCTGTAACCGGAGTCTAGTCCTAATTTACTGTTCTTTCATTTCAACAGCGAAATAGGCACGTTGGCAGTGAGCCTTGGTGAGTCTTTATATGCTATAGAATATAAAAGTTCATATACCACAACTCACACGGTTAAACTGTCAGTCAGGATCCACGGGTTACTGGTAACACTCACCAAGTGTAAAACACTGCTTCCCACCCCCTACCCCCCATCTTTTATGTATACTGATTACATGTTGACCACATTCATATGCAAGGCTGTTAAAGATTCCAGACAACAATGTAAGGTGGTTTTGGGTTTTTTTTAATTTTAAATCAAAATAAGGCCTGTTTTAAGGAGATACATACAGCTTTTCAGATTGAAGAGAAAATCTTTGCAACCAGACCTCTACAAGCTAGGATGACAATCAGCCAGTCCTCTGAAAATAAGGAGACTTGAACTCTTGCTCAAATACACCTTTACACACTACTTGTTCTCCAGGACACTGAGCTAAGCAAAACAGCAGTTCTTTGGCCAATATCAAAAAGACTGATGTGTGCTCACAATAGGAAGGCTTTGTAGAATTTAAGTTTTGTGTACATATTAAAGTACAAGATACTGAGATTAGGACACATTCTCCTAACCCTTTTTGATTATTCAGCAGCAACCAGAGTTGCTGGAGTATGCTCAGATGGATTGGTTGGACTCTTGGAAAAGGGAAAGGCACACAAATAATTTGTAATGGCATTTATAAGGACCCAAGACAACAGCATGAAAAGTCTCACAAAGCAGGCATATTTTTAGTAGATGTTAGGCTTTCAACCCTTCCTTTCAAATTAAACTCCAATTCACATGAAGTTAAAATTGTGCGTAAGAATAAAAACTACTTGTTCTGTAGTTTTACACTCTCGAGACACATTCAAAGGATGCATCTAAAAAGATCTTAGAGGGCAGGAAGGTAAAAAGCTGTTAATTTTAAAGATCATCAGGTAAACTTTTGCTGTTAAATACGTACTATTAAGGTAGGACTGCTTTGTTTCCAGGGTGGTCACTATTCTGAGAATCTGAATGATAAAAGGAGTAATTAAATTGGTGTTCCACAGCTGTTAGTTCTCACCCTTTGCCACAGTGGTTTTAGATGTCATTTAACTATTTTTATGAAGTTGCAGACAGACCACAGAATACCTTGTGCAATATTGGTCAGCAATATTGTATGTAGTAATAGTACAAACTAAACCCTTGTCAAAGGACACATGACAAAAACATCTTCTCTTCTGGTTTTGTATTGACTTTTTTGTTCAACTGTCTGAACTTCATAGTCCCTCAATTCTTTGAAATAAACTAAGGAGTAAAACTTCTAGAGTTTCACTGATGCTTCACAAATCAAGAACCAAGTAGCTTTTTAATGTACAACTTAGCTCTAAATGTAGCACAGGAAAAGAGCCAATATGTTTATGCACCGCAGAAAGTATCACAAGAGAAGAACAGCCCACATAGACAGAAGAGACTACAGAAAGAAGCTTATACAGCAATTTGTGCCTGAACTTCTTCCAGCTCCTGATTTAGCCTAGTTATCACATTTGCTCCTGACAATTTGAGAGAATGTAGGCAAAAGGCAAGTTTTACTCCTACACTTACAAAATTTGTACCCATAAATAACAGTCCCTGAAATGGGTAAAGGCAGTGTCTCAACCCTGAAATGCCAGGATCTACTACCACTGAATCTTAAGCCAGAACATAGCAGGAAGAAGCAGGAAAACATGCAGGCAGCAAAAGAACTTTACACAACATTTCAGAGATTTAAGCACTGACTCAATGATTTCTTAACAATTACTTAAGCATTCTAGAAAGACTAAGCTCTGGGTAAGTGAAATTAAAAGTAATCTCAAATTATTCAATTGACTAATATATCTACATCTAAATCCAACTGACTTATATATCTATATTTAAAATCTGTAGATATATCCATATCAACAGATATCATGCTTTGATATACTGACCTCTAAAGTGCTACAGATACCAAAGACTGGACATTTTAAAGAGTATCTAGGAAGTCACTGAATGCCATCTGACTTAAATTATAACTACTTTAAAGATACTTGCAGGAAATCTTTAAAAAAAAAGCAAGAAAGACTACCTCTGTTCAGTTTTGTTTCAATAAAGTCATAATGCCATGTATGTCTTTAAGGACTAAAATTGGCTTTATTTACAGTTGTCCATATGTTCCAGTTCAGTTGATAACCTCTTCCTTTTGTTGCTGTTCCCACAACAGTGATGGGTAATCACTTGATTATGCAACAGGGACATAAAAAGGCTGACTTGAGTTGTGTCAGCCTCAAAACCAGCCAAGCCTGCACTGGTGGGTTTCAGGGCAGCTAAACAGTGCAGGGTAAGAAACCCACTTTAAAACTCAAACCGGAGAAGCTGTACACTGATGAAAAGTCAACTGCAGCAGTGCAAGGCCCAATTACAATTCGGCTTATAAGCTACGACCATAGCTTTTGACACAGCTGAGATGTATTTGTAGCTACATCAGTAAAAGAAGCTTCAAACGAGGATACACCCTTTGAATTATGTACCTGTGATGAACCTAAAAAGCTTCTTACAGCTCCTGTTTCTTAAAGTGAAAATAAATTAAAAAAAAACACACCATGAAAAATCTTACTGCATTAGATTCTTCTTCTAGAAAGCATTTAAGAACATGTGTAATTTCAAGCATATGGTTAAATATTTTCCCCAATATTAAGCTTTAGTAAATAAAAGCCAAATCTCATTAAACACATATTACACTTAACCTTCATCAAAAATGAGTCCCAAACAGTTTGCTAGTTGCTCTTTTCACCATTTTGTAAGATATTCAGAAGCTGAACAGTGACTTTATTCCAGAAAGCACAGAAGAAAGGCTGATGGTCTGGATGGTATTCAATCTAATTGCAATCCACACAGAGACACAGAATGCAGATCATAACATCACTGGTGTTACCCTCCACGTAAAAAGAAACCCATCATATCTAATTTCTGACTATCATGTCTAATTGCAGATATACTTTGAAATAAATCCTTTAGCAAACTACTCATTAACGCATATTACATGCATTCCACAAATCTCAGGTGCACTTGTTCTGCAAAGTCCAGTTTGGAAAGCTAAAACATGATGATTTAAGAGACAGGGTGTTAATGCCTAGATTCTTCCAACGCTATAGGCAATAGAGAACAAATAATATTTTAATAGTTTAAGTTCTATAATGATTACTTATTACACATTCAATTTAGTCAACCATGTCTGCTGAGAGGCACACAAATCCCACCATAGCTAATTTAAGAACTTACCAATTTCCCTTGCAATTCTGACAGCTTCATCTGCATCCTGTAAAAGCAGGAAATGAGATCCAACGTTAATCCCATCAGCCACTGCACTATGTCCTGAGGGCAGTCATATATTGCACTACTGTCTCCTCTGATTCATTTAATGTTTGATTTTACAACCTTCTGACCCTTTTCAGCCAAAGGAATGCAAAATTAATACCATAAGTGGAATGTAAATTCTACCTCATCATTAGTATACTGAGAAACTCAAAGCAAGGAGGAATCAGCTGACAGGAAACACAACCAGGATCGCAAAATTATTTTCTGCAGTTTGTAGGAATTTAATGCTAGAATTTAGAAGTTTACAATCAATAATGGACCATAAATCAGATCGTTAAAGTTTGTCCACTGCCAGTCTGTTTCTCTCTTCACAGGTATTTCTTGTGTTTTCCTGGTTGCTGTCAGTAGGGGGAGTTGATTCTCTATTGTTTGGGAGTGATTGAGGTTCAGAAAACTTGCAGAACTTCTTTAGAAGATTTATTCTTTTTTGTCTACTGAAGAAAGAACACAGGCATTTCATTTTTCAAAAGTTTTCCATTCTACAGACAGAATAAGCCTTAAATGCATCATTTTAAGCTGCATTCGAAATGAGAAGATGAACATAATTGTTTCCATTTAACAGTCCATACATTAGTTGTGTGTGACAACCAGAAAAATCCTTCTGTTGATGCCACCTATTGCTTCAGCTGACTCATACAACTACAGCCTCGTACACAAAAGAGTACAAGGAAACCCAGAGAATTAAGAGAAAACAAAATACCCGAATCGCTTACTTATTAATAACCACTGCTCTTCTCCTGCAGTAGTTAATGATGTTTCATTCTACTGATAGCAATGTATTTCCATTATACAACACTTGAAAGAACAAGGGTTAAGTTACAGTGGCATGGGTTAAATTCTAAAAATCCATCCAAATTTGCTAATATTTATACTACTCCGTGACATGCATTAAAACATTAGAAGGAAAGGCAGCAATGTCTGGAAACCACCAGCTGCTAAGTGTGTCTGAAACTATGGGGGCTGACTTATGAACATTAAAATGAAACCTGATATTTTTAAAGCTTTCAAGGCAATCCGTTTTAAAAGCACCCAGGTCAGAACTTTAAAAAATATATATATATAAAAAATGTTCATACCTGGTTCATTTATGTCCGATAATAAAACAAAATCCTCTTTAAAAGTCTTCAGTACCTAGTAACAGCCCCATGAAGAATAAGGGGGCTGGCAGGGGAAGTTGTCAGAAAATTTAATTTCCTTTCATTAGCTAGTCTGCTCCACAAATCGGTGCTTGTTAAGTTCAAAGCAGTCCTGAAAGCAACATCAGTTTTAAGTCTTTTTACTCCAGTCACATCTGTTAATGAGATTTTTCCAAATAACAATTGTTTTTAAGTCAAGAGATAAATCTAGCCAAAAACTCCCCCCCTCAAAAAAAAAAATCGAGTTTACTGTTTTATTACACCTTGCTGCTTTCCATGACCCTGCACCCTCCAAATTTAAGCTTAAAGGGATAAAATGCATGAAAAGGGTCATTTAAGAATGTTAGTGGTTTCCACACATTGAGTTTGAAGGTTCTTTGTTCCTGCCTGTGACAGTTATGCGAGAATACTTCCCCTTAATAGCCTCTCTGTCAGGAAGTGTTAAACCTGCCAAATGCAGACAATTAGAGCCTCTTGAACAAAATGCAGGAAGAGTGATGACTGATGAAGAGCCACGATTATAGTCGAGAAGGAAACTTTTACATTTCTTTTCTCTTGCAAATTCCCTCATATATTTGCAAAACAGAATTAAGGGGGGGGGAAAGCAAACAGGGTAATTTTTTTCACTTAGTTACCTGCAAAAAAAAAAAGTGGCAAACTGATCCATTGCAGCGCACAGGAAGACAAGCTGCAAATCATTACAGGGGAACTTTTCACTGCCACTGGATTTTTATGCACGCGTACAACAACTTAAAGCAATAAGCGGCATCGTACTAGCAGCACTAATTGTCTCAGTTCTGCCTTCAATCGACTGAAGTCATCTGCCCAGCATGGTTATTAATTTATACTATTTCAACATCTATTGCTTTTACAGTTCCAATATTAGAACTCAAGCTCTAAAATACAAAAAATAATCAATGTATATTCAAACTCTTCAGCCTTCAAAGAGTGTTTCTGATGTAGAAAATAAAAATATGCAGTGTTTTAAAGAGAAAAACTAATAAACAAAAAATTAAACAACTGACACTGACATCTCTGCTAAGAGTTTTGATCTTTTTCCCTAAGAAAATACGTTTTAGTATCATGCATTTCACTTGCAGATTGCATAAACACAGCAGCAGTTTCAGCACTCATTAAAAGTTAGGACAGGTATTTTAGATTTCTAGTGTAAAGAATTTATGATACACAATTGTGGGAGGAGAGATACGACACAGGGATGACATGACAAAAAAACAAATGCTAGCATACTTTGTAACACAAGCTCATACACTGGTACTAAAAGCATTTTGAATTATTTTTTAAAAGCAAAAGCCCTCAATGATTTACTGCTACTTCCTCCAAAAACACATTAGCTCCACTACCATTTTCCCCAAAATAAACTGGAGATTGTAAAGAAATATATAATTTTAACACCACCTTTTATGGGACAAATAAAAATGTTCAAGTAACAGCACAAGTTTATAAAAAATCATAAGCATTATAAAATGATGTCATAGCGTCGTTACTACTGGATGATTTCATTAAGTTAGAGAGACATAAAATACTGATTTAGCATAAGAATTTCTAACTTCCAATTTTCACATACGTGGCTCTCAGGTTACCAGCAGGTGGAGACAAAAAAAGCAAAACTTTTCTGATATAGAGTAATGCCAGGACAAAGCTGTTTAAGTGACTCCTAGAGCACTACAACACTGTATAAATTCAGAACTACATCTTCCTGGCTAGGAGTGCTGGGCTTAGAGAGCCTCCATGTTCATGTCTACCCCCTCCAGCAATACAGTGAACATTTAATACCAATGTCGATATCCCAACGCAAGAATACAGCCAACATGGATACCTAAACTTAAACACAGTAAATTCATAGCCTTCCTGAAAACCTTTCCCTGACATTAGTGAAAGTAGACACATCAATCTCCTGGGTTTACATCCAGCTGTGTTCTACCAGTCTTAAAACCAAACTGGCTGTACATGGTGAAACAACATAGTATGTTTTTTCCTTTTCCATTCCTTCACCAGTTTTCCACCACAGCACTGCCTCCACTTTCTTCTTGTCACTTATTCCTCTTTACTCATTTAAAGACAATACATCTCCACTCTAACTTTAGTGTAGCTATTGCTCATGGGGATTAACACTAATTGTTTTGATTAAGACTATTTACCACTATGTCACCCAATCAGGCTTTAGGAAACTAATTGTAATTACAGATTTTGAAATTCATTACCTTCGAATGCTTTTGTTGGCTCTCTAGCTGACAGCACCAGACTCAGGTTTCTTACATGTATAGACTGGATAACCCTGTCCTCAGCCAGCTGAGGGATGCAAGAAAATACTCTGTCAAACTATCCTCTCCACTCTCAGTCCATACCTTTCCATTCTCAATATATTTGTTACAGCATTTGCCTGCATAAGACCAGTTAGTCGTGCCTGACACCAAGCATCCTCTTCTTCGATCCTTCCAAGTCCTTAAATACATTGTTGAAGAATTTCCTTCTTCAAAATTTCTAACTTAATTCCTACACATTGGGAAATTTTCTGCATGCAATTTCTCTAAAATTTTATTACAAAGACTTCGTAACTCCATTGTCTACTATGTGTAAGTAAATACAAAGGGGAAAACACCCTTCACTCATGAAAGACCTATCTAAGAAGTGCTGATAAATACAACTCTTCAAGCAACAGACACTTTCAGTGCAGTCCTGAGTTCCATAACACGACACTAGAAGTTTTACTTGTAAGTTCACTTTAACTATTCTTCCACAACAAATACACATAACTGATCTTTAACTTCTGGCATTGTCAGCAGCATGAATGCAGTTTTATTCCAGCTCTATTAGACTCCATGGTAAAGGTGAAGCCACCTCTTATCAACTCAAGTATCAAGCAGACATTTAAGTTCTTCCTATGATCTTCAAAAATTTTATTTCTCAAGAAAAAAGAACATTAGGATTTTGTAAGCTTTATAACTGACCCAACCAGGTCTCCCACAGAGTGGCAGAAATCCTATAGTCTCCAATTTCTTGCATGTTGCTTTTCTGATTGTACCTGGTATCACACAGCTTTGCTCTTCCTATCTTAGTCTGAATTGGCTAAATACTACATCAAGCTCCAACCAAAGATCAGGCATCCTATATGACCTAATTATTCTGGTATTCATCCAAGCAAGAGACATTATCACAGAAAGGGCATCAGAGGACAAACGCAAGCACACATTTAGATCCATAGCAAAGAATATCAATTATCACAAGTTTTATTACCTACAACTAGCAACCAAAGCACTGGTTAAGGTAAAATTTTTAACTCTTTCAGATGAAAACTAACACTGGCAACGTATGTTTGTTCAGTCTCCTTTTTCATATTCGGCAGGCACAATAAAGGGGGTTTTAATCTCACATTCTTTTTCATAAACATTCCTCAGATAACCAGAACTAGTGCAAGGCTGAGGTATGTAAAATTGATACAGATACTTCAGAATTAAGCAACTACTGTATAATTCCTCGCAATAGTTGAGGATTGGAGCTGTCAACTCAATCCTACATTCCAGTTCATTTAATGTTAAGACTCCCATTGCATATAGGTGATTGACAACCAGCACACTTATGTTCTTTCATTTTGTGTCAAGGACTTCAGATAATTATCACAAAACAGTGCAATTCAGGGTTTCAAACAAGTGCATATAGATCAGTAGCTTAGTTTCACTGGTTATATGGCTATTTATTCATTAACCATTATCCTACTTTGCCAGGTTTGTTTCTTCATATCAGCAGTATAAGACTTCTACATAAATTTTAAGTCAATACAGCGACAAAAACAGCATTTTGAGTATTTGATTCTGCATTAGTGAAAGTTTTATGGGCTTTTGATGATTAATTCAAAGTTATATCCTAAGTAGATGTTTTTCTAGAATTGATTTTCAGGATTTCTAAGAATATGCAGGATATCAATCAGGACAGAAACTTAGGCAAAGTAGGTTGGTGGCTATTAAATCTTACAAGTGCTAAAGGACCACATACATAGCGACTGCCAAAACACCACAAAAACCTGAAGGAATGCTGCATTCAACTTATCATGGCCAGACTTCAGCATTGCCACAAATGCCAGCCTAACACGCATAAGGAACCCTCCAGAAGAGAAACAATTCTTTGCCCTTTCCTTCTTGCAGCATATCCTACTGCCAGATATTACATTCACCAAGCATTTCCATCAGGAGTACTAAATTATTTTCTTGTGCATTTTGACCTCAGCCATTTCACGATTTAATCACTCTTACTAGCCAAGCTCATCCTAACAGATAATTTTTGGAGGCTTGGTCCCTTTGCACTCTATTCACCTCTCTCATTCAGTTGGGTTTGTGGTTTGGTTTTGGGTTTTTTTTTCCCCCTAAGAGTTTAAAATACAACTCAACTGACAACACCAAACACCACTGCCCTGGTATATGGTCCTCAAAATACGCTCTGCATTTCATCAATATTTTCAGTTGTTACCAATTATCTTGACATTTCCTATTTTATCAAGTAAATAAGATTTATGACAATCAGAGGTCAATAACATTTGTCATAAATAAAGCCAAAAAGGCTTTCCCTTCAACTACGTTAAAGCACCATTAAAACAAACTTTCCACTTTTTCCTGCAAATCACTTTTACTCAAATTTTATTTAAAAGAATCTAACCTGACACATCAAGCATAAATTCCAACCCAGCAGGTCAACATTTTATAATACAAAACTTTAGGCATATATAACTAAGGTTAAGGTTTAAAAAGCTTATTTACCTACATTAACACAGCCTATATATAAAGACACAGAGGAAAGCTTTTAAGAGCCCAACATTTAATTACTACAGCAGAAAATAAACCAAAACCAATACGTACTTTATTTCACCTTAAATATAAAGAAAGATGAAAAATATTTTTAGAAAACTGTTAGAAATCATCCCTTCTAAATGCCCAGGAAGAACACGGGCTTTAGGTTTGGACAAAGAGTCACCAGCTTTCCCCTACTCTCATTCCAAATTTTGCAACATGAGGAAATCTATAGCATCAGCACAGACCATAAAATGGAAACTTCATATACTGTAAAAACTTCACTGTCAAGATCTCGGCTAACAAGAAGTAAAGACCTGAGAAAAGCAAAGACATCCAGATAGTCAAATCCACACCTGCTATTTAACACATTTACCTGCCTTCATGTTAAATTTAAAGCAAAACATTTTTAGAGATTTCACAGAAGCAGTCCTTAATACTTCATTTATAGCAGACTTTCTCCTCCTCTCCAAAGCTCTCATATTAATAAAAATCCGTACCCATTTTTAATTGTATCTTATTGTAAAAGGTGAAATTGTAACTATATTCTGCAAATTTTTAATGTGTGCTTTGATTTAGACACTGTTTCTACAATGGACACACAGTAATTAAATTATTTCTCACCTTGACTACTCCATCAAAGCCAGGGATTGTGTTGACCTTGGCATTCTTGGCTAACAATTTGCTCTCAATCTTGTCTCCCATAGCTTGAATAGCATGGGTGTCAGGTCCAATGAAGGTGACACCTTCTGATGCCTGCAAAGACGATGAAGATATAACTTGAGAAGACAAAACTAAAAAAAAAGCCATAAACTGGTATTAGTGTTTTTCTCTTTTTGAACTGATTAATGAAAGAAAGTTTAGAAGACATAGTGGTCTGTTTATGTAGCGACGTAACAATATATAAGCAGCATTTCAGCCTGTTCATATAAACATGTGTATGCCCTTGTGATACTACTTATACACAAAGATCCAAAGGCCCTATAATTAGCACTTGTATAAATTGAAGCCAGGCCAAAGAAAAAAATCTGAGAGTAGAAGTATTCCAGCCTGAAAGTTAGGAACACCCCTTGAGAAGAGAGGCCGGTTAACTCACCATTGAAACAGTAGCAAGCAATTTACAAAGATAGGCTTGCTATACAATAATGCAGTTGAAAATCCCATTGCATTCCTAAAACCAAACCTTGACGAAACACTAAAATTAAAGTGAATCAATGCATTTAAATTATAGTCTTACTCAATGTATTTAAATATCTTGGAAAAAAAAGTAGTAAGTGAAATACTATTTCCTCAATTCTTTCAGGCAACTTTCTTTCCAATACTAATATGGAAGTAGGTTAATATTAAAAAAAATTAATACCTCAGTTTTAATACTTTAATATACAGGTAGAACACTGAACTGCATTTTCCTTCCTCCTGTTGTCTGTGCCAGCAACAGACTTTAGTGATCAAGTACGCAGACCTTTTTTCAAACCTCTCCAGGCTCAGGACAATACAGAACTAATGGCAATTCTATCAGAACTGTTTCACTGAAAGTTAAAGATGCATCAGTGATTACATGCATGTTTAAAGCCACTTCACAGCTCTTGTACCATAGGAAAAACAACACCTAAAGAGTCAGCATACCAGCCTTGCACATTTTTTTTCCCAACCATTTCATTGATTTTTCTTTTTTCCTCCAATGATAACACACTTGTAAATTGCTTTAAAACAACTTGTTTCCTGCTGATGGCCAGTTTACTTAATACTGTATTAAGTATTAACACAATGACAAACATTCAATTTCTTATATCAGAATTTGTGCTTTAACATTTTGCATCTTTGACACACACTTGAGCTGCATATGTTAGGGTTGCCAGACAGTTACAGTCACTAACAACAAAAGGTAACTTGCTGAAGCTTTGTGTATTTATGTGATGGCAATAAATCACAATCAGACACAGGAAAAGCTGTATTTTTTAAGTTGGAGAATAACATTCTGCTGTTCACCATCTTAAGAGCCAAGAGATCCCAACATGCTTGGGAGTCAGTTTTCACTGTCAGCAGCTACCTAGCAGGAAGAGTGTGATAGCAGAACCTCTGCTTAGGCAACTTCTCACCATCCTAGCTAACAAGGTGCTGCAGATAACAGAGCAAAGACCAGGTAAGTATTACAGACACATGAGAAAGTTTAGTGCAAATACACACAAACCAAATGCAGAGCATCAGTTTACCTATATGAAAGGTTTGTTTACTTCATCTCACTATTGAACCATCTGGATTTTTCTCTCAGCCCAGCTCTTTACTACAGTAGCCTCATTAGCTCAGCAACTCAGGAATACTGATTTGATGAACAGCTGCCTCACAAACAAAATGCTGGGAAGAGTGCAATAGCAGGCAAGAGGAAATAGGAAACCTTATGATACTGTGATAGAAAGGTGCAGTTTTATAATATTATAACACCAAAGGATCTGAACACTAAAGGAATTAACTTTTTAAAGGACAAGGAAAACAAAAAGCAAGGAGATGTTTGAAACAGTAGTGATGAAGTTGGAGCTGACACTTTGTTTAACATCAAATTACAACTTGAAAACTGACACTTTATTCCTTCTTAACAAGAGAATTGATGCAGTGCTGCAGCCTTGGAGAAGAGTGACTAGAAAGCTGCCTAGCAAAGAAGGATGCAGGGGTGTGGAGGAACCTTCTTTTGGAAGAACTTGTATGCACTGTGTAATCACAGCAGAAGTTCTAGTGCTTGCTGCTACACTGGCAAAGCCACGTGTGGACAGACTGGCAAATGGACAAGCACTAGAATCTCCGCTGTACGTATGCAAGCTTACACATTGCACACCAAACATTCTTCCAAAAGTTCTGCTACTCCTCCACACATTCAAGCAGCAGGTGTGGACAGACTGTCAAGAGGCACTGGAAGTTTTAATTGAACCTTTCCACCATTTCTGTGTACTTCATAAACTCAGGCTGGTACCGGACGAGTGCTGATAAATCTTTGTTGAGTTGAAGATGTTACTGCCATTTCTATATGGTCTATTTTTGGCATTTTCAGTATCAGATGCTTGAGTTTTGAACAGATCATGTAGTACCTTATGTGTGAATACTGCCAATAAAGAAGGCAGGGCACTTGGAGCTCAGAGGTGTTAACGAGGGCTCAAACATCAAGTAAATGGGCACTTAAATTGTGGCCAGACTTGCAAGTTTGTCTAGTAGTGTCTTTAGCTGACTAAGTCCATTTTGTGGGTTTAGTTAAAGTTAGTTTTGAGCCATGTCAGAGAATGTTCACCTTTTTTGTGACTTACCTGTGATCCCTGTGTTTTGCTGCTGTCCTTTGCATATTCAAAGGTACAAATAATAAGGAATCTTTTATAAAAGATTTTCCAAATATATTTCATGCCAAGAAAGTTAGTTCTTTGACCAATAAGTAGATACTGAAGAGCTTTCCCTAACATCCCTCTATTTCTGATAGCAGCAGTAGTTGGTTTAATTGTACTGCCAAAAGAATCACAGTTCATTCTCCCCTACCTCCTGTCTTCAGGGAATGTTGGACCCCAAGTACATCAAAAACTAAACAATGTCAAAGTAGGACAACCAAAGGCAAGACTTCCAAAATCTGTTTGGGAATTCCACAGCTGACCTTCACAGTCCATCAACCCTGTCCAGTGGTTCTGGGAACAGAGTGGGCCAAGCACACCTATGCTAGTGTAAACTGTCATACTCCCAATGTTTTTATTAAAAAATACTTCGGTTGGAAAAGACCTTGGAGATCATGTCCAACTGTACCTGTCCAATACTAAACCATATCCCTGAGCTCTTCATCTACCCATCTTCTAAACACCTCCAGGGATAGTGACACCACCACCTCCCTAGGCAGCTGTGCCACTGCCTGACAACACTTTTGGTGAAGAAATTTTTCCTGATGTCTGATCTGAACTTCCCCTGGCACAACGTGAGGCCATTTTCTCTCATCCTATCGCCTATTACTTGGGAGAAGAGACCAACACCAACCTCACTACAACCTCCTTTCAGGTAGTAGTAGACAGCGATGAGGTCTTCCTTCAGCCTCCTTTTCTCGACGCTAAACAACCCCAGTTCCCTCAGACCGCTCCTCTTAAGAGTCATCCTCCAGCCCCCTCACAAGCTTCATTGCCCTTCTCTGCACATGCTCCAGCACTCCTTGTGAGTGAGGGGCCCAAAACTGAACACAGTATTCAAGGTGCAGGGTCACAATCATTTCCCTGGTCCTGCTGGCCACATAATTACTGATCTAAGCCAGGATGCCACTGGACCTCTTGGTCACCTGTGCACAGCTGCTGGCTCATATTAAGCCAGTTGTCAACCGACATCCACAGGTCTTTTCTCTGCCAGGCAGCTTTCTCGCCACCCTTCCCCAAGCTAGTAGCACTACATGGGGTTATATACCAGGTGCAGGACCGAGCAACTTGGCCTTGCGGAACCTCAAACTCTGGTGGGCCTAAGGTAACTGAAGTTACCTTAGTTCTTAGAAGATGAGATTCCCTTGCAACTCCTCCTGGAAATTATGAATGGAGAGATTCACTATGACTATTAGAGTCAGTAGTGGATTCTGTTGCAGTGACAGCCTAAGTAGAACTAAACATAGAAAGCATGAAGGAGGGAAAACTGCATAATGAACTTTTATACACACTACTCCCTTGGCAGCATATACTCTTCTGTCAGCTTACGAATGTTTGGCAAATCAGCCAACTCGCTGCCAGCCTCTGAGCGCTGCAGGAAATGACTGAACAGTTCAAAACCAGCTTTAGACAAAACAAGCAATACTAAATCTTCTTCTGTCTTCTACCAGGCTAGTTATGGGGCAATTTAACACACTTTTTGGTGTCCTCATTTAAGCCAAAGTATTTGAATCTGCACATAACACCAGCTTAACACGAGCACCTCCAACCAACAAGAGGGTATGCCATGTACAAACACAGAGCTATCAGGAATCTTTGGTTTTTCCTTTCATGATCATTTGGCAAAGGGATTCTTCCACTCATAACATGCTGAGGTGCTGAAACATGCTCCAAGTGCCCAGTTGCTTCCAGGTGCGAGAACCTCTATAATTATCTTACCACACAGAAGCAATGGCAATAATGCAGGCTCTGTGCTTATTCATTCCCTGGTACTCAAAACTATTAGTTGTAGGAAAATGTTTCCCACCTCTAAAGGAAGAAATGGCAGAGAGGATTGAGAGATCTCAGTAGCAATAGTAGCTGCTATTCATTAATGAAAATAAACTTTCCTATGAAAACATATAGCTGGTTTTAAACAAGCTCATGAAATTTACAGGAGAACCCACAATCTGTTGCATACAGTCACTGAATCATATGTTCAAGACTCACACGTGGTATTTCCAAGATTACCCAGACTCAGAGTGCTACTTATTGGAAGACAGTAACAGTAACTCACTTAGGAGACCAGGGCTCAAACCCAGTACCGCCTGCTGGGTAGACTCAGAGCCTGCAGTCAGTCAGGAGTTAAGTAACTGAGCGAATCTAGTTGCTTTCTCTCCCTATTCTCTCCTCCTCCACATCCCCTCCCACAGGCCTATATATTCCCCTTCTCTAGACCAGGCCCTGAAAACAATGGGAAACATTTCTCATGAGCTCAAATTATCCAGAGAAGCTTAATGAGCATCAGAGGAAGCACCACATAAGCCACTGGGGCACACAAACAGGAACAAGAACCTTTTTTGAGGGGAAGGCACATCCTCAAACACTCAGGTGTGCAAGGGAGCCCATGTGCTGCCCTATCAGCCTGCTTTTATGTTCAAGTCTGCATTTCTGATTTAGGGTTTGTTTTAAAATAAAACATGTTGAATGGCTGAAGTTTGAAGTATCAAAGTCTCTGCTTGACCCAGCTCTTTGAAGTGTGCTATCAAGTAGTGGAACAACTTAGGGGCAGAAGAGAAGCAGAAGCATCCTTTTACAGTGAGATAACAGCAACATCAGCCAATGGGGATTAACAGCTTGCCACACTTCAGAACCCATTGGTGTATGAGATTATGAAGGGTCACAGATAAAAATTCAAGTATGTAGATTGTATTTAGATTAGATATTAGGAAGAAATTTTACTGTGAGGGTGGTGAGGCACTGGCACAGGTTGTTCCTGAGGTTGATCCTCTACATCACATAGGCTAAATGCAGGGCTAAGAAGCAGAGTTGGCAGCAAAAGTAAGGTCCTACAGAGATTTAAACAACTTGGAAAATACTCCAGCAGACAAAAGAATCCAACTGAAGCAACCAGATGAAATATCCAAGCACTGACAAGATTCAGGATGCTACCAGAAAAAACAGGCACACTGATATCTCTTAAATGAGGCAGGGACATAGCAGATGACCTCATCATTCACCAACTGGGAAGGAATTCCTCTAGGAAATATGCTGTCAAAATATATTCTAAGCAGCATCCACTCAACCCAGGAAATACAGAACAGGTAAAATACAACAGAATGTGGTGGAAGTGAAAGAAGGCCCTGAAGCTTTGTCAAACACAGATACCACATATCAGTTCTAACTGGGCCCTGTTCTGCTATCCTGAAGGTCAAGAATTAACACACAGTAATGGCCAACAATCTGCCCAAGCATCAACCTATAAATTCAGTACTACCACAGAATTTCACTCTATGCAGTCTTCAAGCTGGAAAAGGCTTAAAACAGAAACATGCCCAGGTGTTATCATGAATCACCAGAAGTAGTAACTCCAGCAGTCTGTCAATAGTTTCTCCAATCTTGTTCGGAATGAAATACATAGAACTTTTGAAGCCAAATATGTAATATACACACATTTATATACACACACAAAAGACATTTAAGACAACATCCTTCATCAGAACAAATATTTTAACAAAATGAGCCATGCTGAAGGAAAGCAAACAGAAAAGTCTTTTGTACAGGATTACAAGAGAACAGCGTAACACCTCTTAAGTGAAGACAGTGTGTGATACAAGCAGATGGATAAATATGCTAGAGAAGGAAGGGCTGTAGCATCCTACTTTTCTCTGACTACACCTGTCTGGCTACTGTAGTTCTTTCTGGAGTTCTGACTTTTGTTTTGTTTGAAGGTTTGGGAAGGAGTATTACGATCACCTTGAGCTGCATAAGCAGCAGGCAGACTGATAGAAACCAGCCTCAGGAGTAACAAACAGCTTGTCCATTCGCAAAGAGACAGAGCCCAGTGCAACCTGCTAAAGGAAAGAAGAGGTGGTAAAGAGCTGTCCTATCCAGTCTGCCAGACCTCATAACTTGTTTCAAGGTCTGCTTTGAAATAAAAACTTACAGCAAGGTAGCCTGTCTGCTTCCCTGCTCTTTCAGTAAAGAATCTTTTCCTAATATCCAAATAAGTTTTTCTTAATATCCAAATGAACAATATTTTTCCCCAATATCCACTTTTTCCTAATAATTAAATAACATTTATCTTCCTACTATCCAGTTTTTCCAGTTGAGTAGTTTTTCCTAATATTGTATTGAACAGCTCCAAGAAGTTTAACTTAAAACTGAATTCAAACAACACTAAAGCATTCCTTCAAACACTTTAAGGAAAAAAGTTGATTGCTGGGAACAATACCAAAAAGAAAAAAAAAATCTCCATAAACCAATTTACTTAGAAATAAATCAACACATGCCAGTTTCCACATTTGGCCTTCGGCACAGGGAAGGAGATGTGTTAAACTACCTTTAAGCAAATATTCTAAGAAATATCTAATTTAGTTAATCCCTGTATTAATCTGTTCATACTGGTCTCCAAAGTATAGTTGAAATTATGCAGATCCATGAAAATACATTAATTTATTACTAGAAAAGCTTGTATTATATTGAAGCTCCACCAATATGACCCAACTTCTGAAGGACCAACTGAAAAATAGACCTCATACCCACGCCCCAAACGCACCTTCTCCAAAGCAGGCCAGGAGTAGAACGCACAAAGAGAATATTCCTCATATCATATAAGGTGAGACAGTCACACTTATGTTTTACAAAATGAAGTAATGTGTATTCAGTTATTGGTGGTGGGAAGAGAAAAATTTATCTATTAGACAACTACAAAGCTCAGCTTAAATAAAAGGCACAATCACTGAACCAGCATAAACACCATCTACTTAACTCCACTATTCCAAAAAAGTATGCAGCTCTCCAAAAAGGTGAGGAACCTCCTAAATAAAAACCAGGGAGCAACCAGAATAAGTAATTCTTGGTCAGTATCATCTTAAGCACAAATGCTGTATAGAAAATAGCTTTTAAATAAACTTCAATATCATCATCTTTAATTCCACAGAATAGGTTTTCAAAGGCAAAACTAGGAATCAGGCTAACCTGTAGACATCTTCCTTAACAAAATACAATCTGTGAACTCTCACCCTCACAGAGTATATTTTCTAGTGCAAGTGTGCTTGCACTGATTCAATTCTTTTCAAAATTTTAAGAAAAGCCTTATTAAACAAGCATTTCAAAGTGCACACTATACTTCTAAGTATGGAAAAAACAGCATTCAGTTTCCAAGGTTGTATCTTTGCAAGTAAAAAGCACACAAGCAGCTTTTTCCAAGGACTCAAAACTCCAAGACACTGAGAAGAACAAGTACCTCTGGGGCTCTATATGCACAGGTTTTCACTTTGGATCTGATCGTGAAGCTTTCACTTTAAGATAGTTTAAAGCCTTAGATGGTCTATATGCTACTTCTATGTCTTTTTCCAGAATCCAAATGCAATATCCAGTTATCCAAGTTTCTAGAAGCATTTCTTAATAACTATAAAACTCGAACATACAGTAGTATGTAGGACACGCCACTGTCAGTGATGAATTGCTTCACCTACCAAACGTTACACACAAACACCACCCAATCACAACCACAGAAGCTTAGCCCTGCTGCGTTGCAAAAAGCTTGCGTACTCGACTATATCAGTGGTAATGAACATCCAGAAAATCTGGGGAGAAACACAAACTGAAGAATTTTCCCTGGATGGTTTCCATATTGCTTTTCTTCACTTCATGGCATTGAAACCACCCTTGGTTTTTACATGATAAAAGAAATCTGTGGAACTAATCCTAGAAACCTCTTTCTGTTTCCTTGCTTAACACCTCCAGGCGACAGAAAAGACAAAATGCTTCATTTGCATCCTTAAACATTAGAAACTGCGAATGAGCCTTTTCAGCTGCAAATGTTATTGCATCTACATTTCCAGAGGAAAAAGAAGGTTAAACAGCCTACTCAGGTTTATGTTAACTCATCTCTTTTTAGCACCGTGAGCAGCACAAAGAGCAGAGAATGTGGAAGCTTAACAGCCCAACCTCTTTCTTCATTACGTTCAATTAGATCCTGGAAATGGATATAGCTGCTGATTACACGAAGATAAAGAGAAGAAATCAGGTATGCACAAAGGAAACGGCAAACACTAACAAGTGCAACCGTAATCTTCCCCATCAACCCTCATGAAGAGCATTTCATTTTTCATGCAACAAAGTGCCAGTTGCACGACCATACAAGATTTTTCCCCAGGTGTAAAAAGCAGCATTTGTTAGAATTAATTTGAGCCACAGTCAGATAGTGAAACACTAAGATACTTCATTTCAGAATACACTGAAGTACAATTTATTTTTCATAAGTCCTAGATCTCCTACCTGACAATATTTAAAAATCAAGATTCGATCCACCTAATATTGTGGTCTGGAAGTGAAAAAAAAACCACACACACACTTGGAGTTGCCATACTGAATTTTGTAGAGAAAGTTAGCAGCGCTATCTTCTAGGCCATTTGGCTTTCCATCTGGAAGAAAATTTTCAATTTGGCAGAGAACACTCCATGAGATGTAAAATAAATATTACTCTAAATGAAAACCAGGTACTCACAGAGAAAAAGCGCAACAGAATGATGAGAGGGACAAACAAAGAAGCATCCTTCCTTCTAGCCAAACCAACACCTCATGTTACTAGGGACCCGACTTTATGACTTATACAAAATTTTCTGTATTAAACTGTCAAACTGAAGGTTCAGTGGCGAAGACAAATGGTATAACAGAGTTCAAAAACATTAATGTTAGAGCAGATTGAGAAAGTGCATGGGCACAAGACATTGTCTATGCAGCAATACTATTTCTCCTGTACTACAGATGAAGCTGTGCAAACACACGAAACAAGTGTATAGCCTGACTACTAAGCGCATTTTGCAATGCCTTAGCTTGTGTTTTTCAAGGATGTTAGAAGTAAAAAAGACAGACATGAGAATAACACTTAGAAGTGAAAAAGTAATGGGAAAATTAGCACCGTAGAATTGAGATGTTACATTGAGCTTGCACTCAACCGATATTCATGGTTTCTAAACACAAAAAAACCCAAAACTTTAATCACAAGGAGAGGAAAAAGAAATTCATGTTGAAAAAACCTGTCTGGTATTATTCCAGTCATTCTCCAGTGCTTCAAAGTTAGGTGACCATTACATTTATACTGCATACACAGAAATCAAATTGAAATTTAAAACTGTCCAGCACATACCACCCTGAATTTACTGATGATTTAAGCATCAGGAACCCTGTTATTATTCACAACCAGGAACACGATTCTAGGGTCTCTTATGCTCCCAATAACCACTCTGCATATTGAGAAACAGTTGAGCAAAGCACACAACTGTACTGAAAAGCGTCATTTTTGAAACACTGTAGAAGAATGCAAACAAACAACACTTCATAAAAACAAGGGTGTTAAGCTCACTGCCCTGACCACGTTTTAACATGGGTAACTCCATTCTACCCATTTACAGCTCCCCTTTCCCAGCTGGCTGGCATAGTTCAGCATCTTCACTGTCTTCACATGAAGCCTACAAAGTTGCTTCCTGTTAAATCGCTGCTACCGCCCATATAAGACAAGGTAGTATTTCTTCACGAGATGTTGCCATCCTCAAATACATTTGTTAAAGGCTGTTTTGAAGGCCTTCAGAAAAAAGTTAAAGGTGCCAGGAATTCCACTACAAGATGCAGAGCAGACTGGTGAGTTCACTTTAGAAAACTGAAACTGTCAGTAGATTTGCATTATTTTCCCACAGCCATTAAACACCACTACAATTAATTTCTGACATTCAAAAAAACATCATATGGTAAATAGGCATATTTATTCAAAAATAAATATCCATGTCACTCACATTAATAAACATTAGTTAAGAGCTAAACTAGCAGTAAATCAATTACATGAACAAAATACACATGCACATATTTGTTTGGGTTGGTTTGTAGGTTAGTTTTTTTCATCTACAAACCAGGTATAATTCACTGAACCAACACAACCTTCTACCAAAATAAGCATATATTGACCTAGCAGTGACCGAAAAAACTGCACAAGTAAAAGACAGGACTGTGGCAACAGTTGTTGAAGTTCAAAGCCATTATAAAGCACCAACAACAGGATGCTGTCCTCTGGTCAGAGGAAGCTGTCACAGAGTAGTGACCTAAAAAGACAGCACCCCCACCTCAGGTCTCAGTTCCTCCCGCTTCTCTAATACCACAAGCAGCATCCACATAGCTGCCCAGCCATCAGTTCAGGAACCATAACAGTTTAAAACAGCTGAAGGGGCAAGGGGTGCTTAGAGGATGTTGAGGCACCGTCTCCAGAAGGGGCAGTGGCAGAAGTGACAACTAAAATATACCAGGCACTAGACACAGGAAAGCATGCAGAAACAATAGAGGCAAGAATGCCTGAAATAACACTTGTGGAAGAGATACCTGTGGCACAAAGTAACCAGTAAGCAAGAACTGGGGGTTACAGAGGTACTGCCATAGCAGTAATGATATGACTGACACTAGACACTGCAATCTGCAACGGCAAAGGACAGTGGAAGAAGTGGTCAAACAGGATTGAGTAGCCCAGAGAGGTTTCCATCCTTGAATACGTTCCAAACTCAACTAGACACAGTCCTAACCAGCCTGTTGCAGTTGATTCTTTGAGATAGGGACTAAATGTCCGGAGATCCCTTCCAAACTCATTTACATTATAGCTCTAAATGCAGAAAAGCTAGGTCATCATTGTCTTTGGCCAGCTGAGGAGGGTTACAACAGCTGACAGTAGAGAACTTGGTACGATCCTTGCTGTTAAAAAAATCAAAACAAACCCCTCTCAGACTGCCTGGGGTAAAGGGATATGGGATCTTCCTACTGCATCTCACAGCATCCACTTAAGACCCTAGTCATACTGATGTTTCTTCTCTAATAGCTGGTGGTGCTGTCTCCACCCATTTATTTCTACCTCTGTACTAAATTATGGTCTTCCCTTAGTTGTGCAGACAAAAGTGATATCTATTACTTCAATAAAATAATTGTTTTAAAAAATCCAATCCAGAGGTTCCCGTTTATGGAAGACAAGCTCATCCAATTATATTAGGAAGTTACCACAGGATGCAGCACAGGGCTGGGAAGACACAGCTGGAGGCAAGCAGGAAGAAGGAGGAACTCCCTACACCACCACTACTGTGGGAGCACCTGGGAGAAGCAGCTAGTCTGAGGGAGGAAGGATGGTAAAGTATATATACTACGTGCATACTATAATGCCCTCTCATCAGTGGACAAAGCATTAGTGTACATATGGGATTAACAACATCAGACAACACAGCCACAGTAAAAGATACTACTTCACAGAACTCTGTTAAGCACTACTGTCTTATCTCCCTTCACTATTTATTTGTAGAAGGATGCATGTAATAGTATTACTAATAGAAGATGTTATTTAAATTTTCCACACAGTTCCTTGGAGAAAACTGTGGACTAATTACTCTGCAATGAAAGATAACTAGCTCTTACAGCTGCCCACTGAGAGAAGTCCAATACCACATTTAAGTAAATGAAAAATTCATTGATTTTTCTCTTTGAAAAGTGTTCCAAGAAAACTGAGGATTTTTTCTGTATGTTCTAACAACTGATTTAGTTCTCTGGCACTTATGTAGTTCGTCTTTCAATTTCTGTTTACACTCTAATAGGAAGGCATTTACATTAGATATTATGGGCAGATACATGTGATTGTGCTGTCCTCTTTAAGGTGAATGTTCAGATAAAATTAAGGGAAAAGGTGCAGGTGCTTTTGTAGCCAAACTTAATAGAAAAATATTACTCCTAATTTTATTGTCTTTGAGTACTGAAACCCGTATATACAAATTCAGGTTTTCTAGCAAACCCTGCTCTCTGTCTCACATTTCTACATGAATCAAACAAGCAGTCTCGGCCCTTAGTTTTTATTTTTAAAAAGAAGGCAAAGAACTACATGTGATCATCAACACCACTAAATACCACAGAAGTTTCCAGCTATTTTAAAAATGTGTATACAATACTTGTTGGATAGAATGTGGAAACAAGTGGAACTGAGCATATTTTACATGGCGTAACAGTAGTATTACAACACTCAATGCTACAGCTTTGGAATACCAACCTCTCGTTATCTCAGTGTCATAAATAAAGCAAGTCAATAATAGGCGTCAATATGTAGTACTAGAGAATTCATCGGTACTTATCACACAGCAATCTGTGATATCCCCTTGTGGCCCTGCTCTATACAAACCATAACCACTCTGAGCTCAAGATGATGCACTGTAACAAGAATATGTACCATATATTCTTGAGTAACACAACCTCTGGATCTGAAAGATAAGTTTGGTCTGTCGGCTAAGGGTGGAACAGCATTTTGGAACACACACATTAAGATCCTCCCTCCCCCTTTCCCAACAGATGGGCCCAAGACTTGGACAGTCTGGCTTCACTCCTGCTGCAAATTAATTAGGCAAACAAATCTGGATCCTGTAAATAAGCATGTGCTTGAAATTAAGTATGTTTAAACAGTTGCAGGATGAGGGCCTAAATTTCAAAAATCTTAGCCTGTAGAGAAAATCAGCCTATTAAATGAGGGCAATCTTTCTGAAGAGTTTACATTTCCTTTCAAAAGTCCCCATGGAAATGGAGACAAGGAGCAAGAGAAATTTCAGTAAGCAGAGACTGGTCAACTATCCAATTATTTTTTTAATGCAAATGGATGACTGGGGAATGCTTAAGACAGTAATTAAGACTACAGTACCCTGGAAAACTTTTTCTATTTTAGTATTTCAGTTAAGTTTCATGAAAGCCATGAAATGCAACAAATTCCTGAAGTCCAACCTGTAAATTTATCCTCTGGGCTATAGAATTACTTCGAAATTCTTGGCAAATTGGATTTTTCATTTGTGAATTGGATGTTGGAAAGTATGTGCAACTAGACTATATTCCTCAAAGCTACAGAAAAAAACCTTAAAATTTAAGGCAGAATATACTCAGATTCACAGTGGAAAAACAGCCACAGGTATATACAAAAGGTTACACCTAAAGAAAGTGACTTTGTAACTTTAACTGAAGTAAATACACCAGAAGTTTTTTATTCTGCTTTATATCTATCATCATGGCATAGGACATCTGTAACAGACACATCCTGGATTGAAACAAATTGCCTTCCACACAGTTTTTCAGAATATGCCACCTCCCTCTTCACCTACCTCCTGCAGCCAAGAGAGGCAGCAATGAAACAATACATCAGTAACCCAGAAGTGCATCACAGCACAAATGCACACAAGGAGTGAACCAGGATGCTGCAGCAACTCTAATCCCAACACACCAACTCCTGAAAACCCAAATTTACACACTCAGATTTCCTTCGACACCCCTGTGTTCACCTACTATAGTACAACAACACACAGCAGCAAGAGGCTTGTTCTGATGGGCTCAGCCAAGGAAGGAATAAGTAAGAAATGTAATTGCCAATGGCTAGAACTCCCATACTGTGATGGCCAAGTCAATCATTGTGCCATAAGAGTGGGGTCCTGACCTCCAGGCTTTTCATTTTTCACACCTAGTCCACTGCATTTGGCCAGTGCTAGCACTAACTTTTCCAGACTATTTTTAAGCTTGCTCTAGAATACTATGTAAATAGTAGCCTCTGCATAAGGGAGGCTGCAGGAACAGGTGACCAGGGCTAACATCTCCATGCAACAGCAAGATCTTTAGCTTATGGAGACTGCAGAAATGCACCTTCTCACGAATATGCACAAGATGGAAAAAGGTATTATGGCTCCCATTCCTTTCTATCCAGGAGCAACTCTGGTACCACTGGCAGCACAAGCTACAGTAGGACTTGAAATATTCACTCTGGAGTCCCAGGAGGAAGAAAGGCTAGAGCAGCAAGGAGTTTACAACATGAGCTCTATATCAGGGGTACCAAGCTCACGGCTTCCGCCATTCTCTTGCTCCTGCAGCATAACACGCATCACACACCGCATGTGACACCAGCACACTGGCAGGAGCATAGGGGCAAAAAGCTCAGCGCTGCTGATGGGCAGAAACAAGGTGCTGTGCCAGATAAAATAAGGTGAAGGGCCAGATTCAGGCTGAGTTTGACACCCCTGCTCTATATCATCCTCCTAAAAAATAACTAGAGTCTGATCACTGAAATAGCCAGAATGATTAACTGTAGCTGTTAATCACTTGTTATAATAAACATCTTTTCCCTGTTCCCAAACAAGGATGCCTTTCATAAGGTGAAAGGTGTGAGGGAGCTGCTCCAAATTAGAGATTTTGGTGAGCTCAGAGTTATTGTTGCAAAATATTTCTGCACTGGCAGAACTCCTTTCTCAAGCCTCATCCTTGGGGCACTCCTGAATCTTCACCAAAATACAATATACAAAAAGTCCCAAATGGATGCAAAGTAAGCATTATATTCTGAACATAAAGGATTAGCTTGGCAATGTTTTAAAACAAATAAAAATCACCACTTCTAGTGGGAAATACTTGGTTATTTTAAATATGGTGCCATGATGATCTCTCCACACTATTCTAATACAGGATTTCATTAACTGCTCATAAGCAAGTTAAATTTATTCCTTTCCCATGCCAAAATTTCAGTCTGTGTATATTTCTGAACAAAAACAGAATCTGGAGTGTATTTATTAGCCTCTGCATGTAAAATTGATGCTCATCTCTCCAACAAATTATAAATACAAACACAAAAAATCAAAACTCAATGACTACTGACAGGAAAGCCAGAGACACTGGCTATGCAAAAAAAAAAGCTAATCTGACAGAAGATACTCACATACAGAAAACAGTTTATGAATGGGAGCTGGTGCTTAGGATAGACATCTTTTGGAAGAATGAACAACTATACTGGCTCACCAGACTTTCAATACAGGGAAGAAATGCAAAAGGAAGGAACTCATTAACTCATGTCTGGAATAAATCATGGGTTTCACTCAGAGTATAAAAATATTTCAAAATAATTGAAAAATATTATGTATAGAAACAGGAAGTTCCAAAAATACAGAATCCAGGACCAATACTACCACTGCTTCTCTGATTTTAAGGGCTACAGTCTATGTACCACGTCCCTAATCCTGTGCGGTTTTTATGAACTAATAGCAAAAGCTTAAAGTTTAAGAGAAGAAAATCAAAGCTACAACAAGTAGTCTCTTTAGGTTATACTGCACCACAGAGATTTAAGTTGAGAAAATTCCTGGCCCTTGTCACTAACATTTTAAACAAGCTTTTTACTGAAAAATACTATAAAAGGAATGCACAAAACTGACTCTATTGGAAGAAGCTTGACAGGTAACTGGTAAAAGAGGACAAGAAATTTGAAATGCCTGTATCTTTGCATACAAGCCACAAGCACAGCTTGCATTTCTCCATCTTCAAAAGAATGGTTGGGGTTGAGTCTTTCTTTGTGGGTGCAGGGATTAAAGTTTCCCTATTTACAGCCCCAGGCTTTTCTTTCCCATTTATTTGTAGCTTAATACTTCTTCTTTTCCTTCTCATGCTAACAGAATTGGAGAAAGGGGAAAAAGTATTTTTATTTATGTCTTCACTATACATGTGCACAAGACACCTAGCACAACGCGGATTTAGTGAGCATAGTTGCATTCTTTGGATTCTGTTCTAATACAGCTAAAGACAACAACAGATATTAATGATACTGTAATATAATTGCATTTACTGTGCTTTGCAATATCCACCACCACACACTTCAAAGAGTGTCATTTAAGCATTAAACACTCAAATATGCAACTGATGTTACAACGCAGTTGTCTATCTTTACTCTTTCAAGTAAACTTTCCTTCTGCTCCAGGACTGTTTTCACTGCTGTTTATTCTTCAGCATTACATCAGAAAACATGTATAGTTATCCTGCGGTAAAGAGTAAATCTGTCCCCTGCAGATATACGAATGGTTCATACAAGAGTCCTTGCTATTCACAAAATTAGAACTATCTTCACTATACACCTCATGCTCTTCTTCCAATGTATTCTGTACCAACCAGTTTATATAAGCATACATATTTTAATAGGTATTTTACACTTTTGTTGGTTTATAAATGGTTCAATGAGAGAATTATGACACTGTTTCATGAACAAACTGAATATATTGCTGTAAGGACAGCTTCTCTTTTGCTCACTCACATAAGAGCTCCAATTCCACAATAAATCTGGAATGCATTATTTTAATCTCTGAAGAAAAATTTGACAATGCTTAATATATCTAACATTCTTAGCATGGTCTGAATGCATACACAATTTACACATGATACGCCTTTCATGATCCACAGAGGAGTATATGGATTTCCACAAATACTTTCCCAACAGCCAGTTTAATTTTTAAAAAAGGCATGGAGAATTAAGACCCTTAACTATTGTGCAGAAACAGCACTATCATCCAGCAAATGCCAGCTGCCTTAGTAATGGAAAATTACAGTATATAAACAGCTTAGACTTTTTAAATCACTGTGACATTTTAGCAGTTTCAAAACCCCCTGGAAGATCACACTAGATCCTCAGTTTAAGAAAGCACCTCCATTATTGTCTATTACTATGCAGATGACGTAGCTGAATGCTAAATTCCTTTAAAGTACATGACTCAAAAAAGCAACAAGACATAACAACTGCTTGATGCCTAACAGTACTTCATGCTTACCAAAGAAAATCTCTGCTATTTTCCATTCTTCAAAAAAAGTAACTGCTCAAAAGCTCATCTCGAAGTCATCATTCCAGCACTTTGGGACAATTTTAAGACTCAAGTCCAGGTTTTTGTAGCTTGCAATTATAAAGCACACCTTATCTAATCATTATTTCACTTTCTCTTGTCAAGTTCCATCTCTATTTCAATTCCTAACTTATCCCTATAGCGGCTTTTCTGTCCAAATCTTTGGAAGGTTTGTCATTCCTAGAATGGAATCAAATCACATTTTATTGTGCTCCAACAGAGCAAGATATAAACACATTACACTAGAAAAATCCTTAAAAGGGAATAAGATTTTATACTTCAAGGCGGCTCCATTTACTTTTACTACCTTTTAGAAGCAGTTGCAATGACTGCATTTTTGTAGTATTTTGTATCAAGACTGATGTGTCCTTACACAACACTGAGAACACCTGGCACTACAAATATTTCAATTTTTTAAGTCACATATTCAGTAGAAAAATGCAGACTTTACAGAAACTAGCTGGAAATTAAGGGGGTTGGGGTAGGGTTATTTTTCAGCTGTTATTCCACTGCTCTTTACCCGATTTTAATTTTGGCCACAAATTTCCTGTTCTCTAGCACTATAGACTATCAACTATGAAAACGGATTTGTTTATTTCTCTTAAATCATACAATACTCCAACTAGGGAAAGAAAGGGGCAGGGGAGGGGGAAGATAACATTTGGGTTGAACTGCAAGAAGTGCTGAGGTCCCCACGTACAATACTTTATCCATAGAAACATGGCAGAATGCTAAATAATTCTAAGTAGCAGAGACTTCAGTTCATGCATGAACATAATGCAGACTCTTTATCCTTACTACAATTTTAGGCTTTAGTGGAAAATCCAAATTGTAAGCTAGAAGAGAAATAGTCCGTAGTTTTCTGGCACTTGGAGTGAAAACAGCCTGAATTATATTCAAAACATAATCAAATACTGAGTAACACCATTTTCATGGATACAATACTTGTAACTCAATTCTTTAAGCTGTCCCTTACAGAATTTTTTTGTGCTGGGAGGTATGCAGTGTGTCAGGTTTTATCTTTTATTTTTTAAAACAAACAAAAGCAAATGTTTTAGCAATAAGTATTTAACCTTAGGAGAACAGATACTGCGCTTAACACATTTAAGTTGCATTCGAAAGGAAAAGCACTCACAAAAGCAACAGGCAAATCACAAGAAAGAAGCAAAGCAAAAACCCTCTAGGAAACCAAATACAAATTTATTTCCAAGAGAATCTTTAGCTTCTTGCCGTAGGAGCTGTTTGAACCTCCCATCTCTTTAATTGTGGAGGCTACTTAAGAAATTCTATGTCAGTCAGGACCAACATTGAAATACAACTATAGTAGTCCACTTTCAAAATTCTTGAAAACCCATTTAAGGATATCAGTAGGGGGTAAATTAAAGCTGTATGCATTAGGAAGCTAATAATTTGAAAAATGTACAGGGGCAATGAACCCTGAAGTTATCAAGCACTGAAATGACTAGAAAAGTGTTTTGTATAGTTGGAAGTAACTAAATACAGAAAAGCTGTTGTAAGAAAAAAATGTACTATTATAATCTACTATACAAACTACTGTAATATTAACATCTGAAATGTAGCAAAATCTTGTAGATAAAACATTAATTTCTCATTGTAGACACTTTTTGGTATATGGGTATACTAGTAGGCATAGCAGGGAGGCAGAGCTAGCCTATATGGCAGCAGAAGGCAGACTGTCCTTTATTCACTCTTCATAAGCAGTTACTTGAATATACTTTTGCCAAATCTTACATCTTATTGGACTGAAGTCTTCCACTCCAAACATTTGTTGCACAAGAATTCCTCTAAGTATTTGCAAGACTCTGGAACTTACGGAGGGGGGGGGACACACTGAGAAATAATAGCTGTAATACTGTTTAAATTATTTAAAATGGAAGTGAAAAGGAGTTTCACACAGAAGCCAGAGAGCTATAATCAACAACTCCAAAATCAGAGCAGAAGCCACACTGTATCTTGGCAAACATGATATAAATAATGCCTTTCCATTCTCATGAAAGTTACTCAGATTTCAGCCACTGGAAACCTCAGTTAACACAACATTCTGGGGAATTTTAGAGAGTCTAGTTGTTGGGTACTATGAAAATTCATTACAACTAGAGCACACTCCACCTACTGGACGTTGAATTCAAACATCAATGCCTACACACAAAAGATTCAAATGAAAGTAATCTTCATTGGGGAATTTTTCTTTTGGGTAATCTGCTATTAAAAAGCCTGATGTTATTTTACCATGATCACTTTGAATTTAATACCCTACGATTAAGCCTAGCTTGCTAGCAAGATGCCTTGCTCAAAAGTCTGGGCAAGGAACTCATTCTTTCCAAATTCCACCCAGAGCAAATTAAGCTGAACTCCTCTAGGTGGGATAGGTGGAAGAACCACTCTGCAGCACACCTGCTGCCTGCCTTTGAAAAGCAAGTTTACACATTAGATTCCTAAGCTCTTTTGCGCTAAACAGCATGTTCTTTGTAGACAAACATATATGCACTTTCAGCTTTTGCACATACAAAGCTCACAAGGTATTTGCATAGCCCACTACAAAGTCTTTTACCAAAAAAAAAAAAAGGTCATGGTTGTATAATATGGCTGCTACTGGATTTAACTAGATTATTAAAACAGAAACCATGAATAGAAGTATCAGTCTTGCAAGATCCAAGTGTTTCAGTTTAAAATACCACCTTAAAATACCACATTCTTTCTGCAACAGGAATAAAGATATGTGCTGAAAGACACTGCAGTACCCCTTACAGATTCTCTTGCTTCCTAGAAAATGCAGAAAGTCTTGTATACTTACTGTCCTCCAAAAGACTAAAAGTTTTTAAATCACATTTTGGGACACAAACTAATGCCTAAAGTGCCATATATCTATTTGAATTAAGCAACTTTAAGTAGTATCTTTTGAAAACTGCAGTATGTGCTACTTGCATGTTAAATTCACTAGTTGCCTGACACCAAAACTGTCCCTGAAGACAGATATGGTTACAGACTATGTCAGTTAAGCTGCCAGGAGCCCACCTCTCACTCCATAAAAAGCCAATACAAAATTTAGACTAAGAACAAACAACTCCCTCTACAAAAACCTAAAACAACCAACCTGTGGGAACATTTTTTTTTTAATGTTGAGGTTAGATCCTGGTCCAAAAATCAAAAAAATAGTCTACTGCACTAAAGGTAGCTCTGAATAACAGCTTTGCCCTTGCATTCATATTAAGCCATGCCTACCAGATCTCACACAGCTGCAAACCACAGCTCTTGCTCAATCAAGGAAAGGATCAAAACAAAAAGTCACACCGCCCAGAAAGCAAACAGTTTACCTGCCTTTTAAAACTGCACAGCCCTGCACACAACCATATCCAGTATACAGTGCCTTAGATTACAACTTCATCTAACTTAAATGTCGAGGACAGCAGCACACACAGTAGCCACCGCTTGTTTAGTTAGCCCTCAGGAAGCACATTCAACCAGGCAGCAGGAGGTCAGAGCTAGAGGAACTATTGAGTAGAGACTCATCCCATTCCACAAGCCTGCCCCTTGGTAAATCTGCAAGCAGGAATCTTCACTGAATCTCTGTCCCTTCAGAACCATAGTTCAACACTCTGACAAGATGATGCAAATATGACAGTTACCACTAAAACCCAAAACCATTCTAAAAATGTAAACTGTTCTCCCCACTCTTGTGCAAGTTCCCCTCCAGCATCCTCTTGACTTTTTCCTAGTCTCTATGGCTCTTTTCAAAAAGCTGGAGCAAAGCATGGAAAAGGCAAAACATATGCAATTTTCTTAAACACAAGGCAAAGTATTTGGCATAAGTTTGTTCAGAAAAAAAGCATGGCAGGGGGGTTGGAACTGGATGATCTTTAAGGTCCCTTACAACCCAAATCCATTCTATGATTCTATGGTATTTTCCCCAGTGTGTTGGGGGTTTTTTTTCATATTAGGAGCCATGAAAACTGTCTTGGCTCAATCAAAAAGTGTCTTTCCAGCTCACTGTTAATTCAAACTATCAGTCATTTAGTCAGCCTCAATTCAGAACCTCAATCGATTATCACTTCAGATTCCTTCTACGTGCTGGCACAGTGCTAAAGGCACTCTTCCCAAAAAACTTAAGTAGCAGCTATTCTGCAAATTGCCCACAGGAAATCCAAATTTGACCAAGGCAGCTATGAAAATATTTCTAGCGTGTGAAAAGTATTCAAATTACTCTACTTTCTGTAAACATTCTCATTTAAATATATGCACCTAGCTTTCAGATAGACTAATGAAAGAGTTCACAAGTTCTTACACAATGAACTGGCAGGTTTTATTCATAAGAACATTCTGGAATATCTTTTGCTGGTTTTCCCCCTCATTCTAAATGTTTAATGCATTCCCTATCCCCAAACTGTATAATAAGTAGCTTGAACATAAACAGTGTTCACAATACCTTAGAGTGGGAAAGAGTAAACACCAGAGCTCTTTTGCTAGAGCTCTGAAGAACATGTCAGTATGATCCTAACAGGCATCTGGAATAAAAACGGTTATTTGCCTGTGTACATATGTAAATTTAGCAATACCTATCCTTTCGGACAGAAAATATATGCAGGACACTACAAAGGAAAGTATAATTTCACAGTATATGTTTCTGCGTAGTGCTCTGAAAACAGTTACAGCAGCTGGGGAAATAGTAAGAATACCACTCGATCAAGAATACATTCAAGTTCATCATATCGTTTTACCAAACTAAGCTGTTGCTAAATGCAAGCATCAATTTTCTGCTAAAAGCCAGCAACCTTTGTCTTGCATCTCAATTGCCACCACAATGCCAGTGCATCCCAATACACATACATTTGCCATTACAGCAGTGAACCACACACATCTCCAAGCCAAGCCAAGTCAGTATCAGATGAGGCAAAGGGGGAAAAAAAGAGCAAGAGCAAATATTCAGAGATCCTTATCACCATAATATGATAGTAGGAAACTGTACAGTCTATAAAATCATTTGTTTCTAGCACTCATTACACAAGTATGACCTTCCTGTGCCACCTCTGAATGAGTAACCTGTTTGTGATGTCTACCTAACATAACACATTCTCATATTAAGAGAAGGTCGGCCAAGAAAGGAATTTTGAGCACAAATAACCATAAAGATAGTTATAAAGAGAGGTTTGATGGTAAAACCTACCTGAAGTAACCTTTCTAGACATCATTATTGTGTTTTCCTGCTGCTCCATGCATTACTAATTAGTGACCCACTGGAAACTTCAGCACCCATTGAAAAGCCTGGCAGGGTATTTGGTTTTCAATTCTTCTACTCAGTTTATTCCCAACACAAATATATTCATTAGGCTTAGAAACAACTCTTGAAAAAGGGCAGCCACTCAGCAATGAAATGTAAATTACTGACATGTGCTAAAACCTGGACTTGCCACTGCTAATGAGCACATTAAAGGGAAAAAGCTCACTAGATATTACCACAACCTTTCCATTTAACCCTGTGTGTACTGAAAGTCATAATTTAGTATCAATTAAGAACCCATCTCAGGAAGACACTGTTCAGCAGACATGCTTCCTACACAATTCTGATGTAAAAACTATGAAAATGAACAAATGTGTGAAACACCCAACCAGGAACACGTGTACACTGATAGCAACCTTGTTTTTAATCCCAGTTTCATGAAACTGTCCCACAGGTCAGTAAAGAAAAAAAACTTAGCAATTTAAATATGTCAGGATGTGTAAGTTTACAAAGTCAATGGTGACAAAACTTGGCTGATCAAATAAAACATGATTTGCCATCAAAATCCAATGCTAGCAAGTCAACTTGCAGCAACTTTTCCCCTCCTGTTATGCTCACAGTGGGTGCAGACCCCAAGAAAAATCTTCTCCAAAGAGTAATGGCCTACAGAGTCAGGGAAAACACCTTTGCTCCAATAGCATCTGTGCAATAAAAGCCCCACAAAATATACAGTTAAGTCTCAAAGCTTTTAATAATTCACACCAGCAATACTGCAAGAAGCAACTGTAAACTTATATGTTGGAAAAGTGGGAGAGAACTTTTAATAAGAATCATTCACCCCACTCCTCTATCTTGGGGGATGAAGAAAATTAAAGATTAATTAAAGTTTTTTAAATACTTCTGTTATATGCTTACCAGAAGTATCATAAGCAGAAGGTGCACAGAACTGATTTTGAAAACTTAAATTAGGTACCTAATCAGCCTAAGTTAAATATCTAAATCCCTGTCAGTAAGGTTTCTGTTAAACACTAATTCAGCTATTAACAGGCTAAAAGGGTGTCAACTTCAGTTGCTTATTTTTCCCCCCGTCTTAACTCCTTATACCCCATCCTCAAGCTACCCTCCCTTTGAGTCTGCCTTCATTGAATCAGGCAGTAACTCCTTAACTTGATTCTACCAGAATCAACTGTATTAGCTTGAAGGCATTAACAAGGAATTTCAGAGCAAGGAGGAAGGAGTTTATTTGAAGGTAATTTTAACAGAACAGGGTTCCCTAAATGACCACACATACAGTCCAAGGAGAACAATCCCTCATGGGAAGAGGCAACAAGTAGCCACTGGGAACAATAACCTCGTCAAACAGGTTGGTGACTGTCAGAAGAGCAGCCTGACAACAGGCTATTAACCTGATCTTCAAGAGCTGAACACAAGAGTTGGCAAATCAGGGAGCAAATCAGAAGCAGATGCTAGGCTCTACATAGAACCAGATCAGTTAGCTTTAGGAAAACAATTTTAATATTTGTGTTAATTCAAAACTTCACTGTTGACAATCACACTGCTTAACTATTTTCCACAAGATACATAACTCTAGCAGGAATCGTTCAGTGAACGTAGTACTATAAGTTACTAATGTTAATGAAGTCTCACCACCACAAAGCTTATTTGTAAGCCAACTTTCAGATAGAATTAAATATAAAAAAGGCAAATGCATTCATAACGAGTAGGAAGTCTAATTTTAAAGTTCCAGAGAATTATTTAAAAGATCTGCAAAATAAACCACTAAGACACTACAAACAGCTGCAAGTAATTTATTAAATTTACTCATACCTGGGGGTCTTCATTCCTGTTGCACTGGCTAAAGGCTTCCATTGACAAAAATTAACAAACCAGGTAAGTTACTATCAAATAGTGCTTACGTTAGTACATGTTCATAGATTTTGTTATTGTTGTTTGCTTGAGCACTTTATGAGGAAAGTCTGAGAGAGCTGGGAAAGACTGAGAAATCTCATGTTTTTAATTACCTGAAGGGAGCATACAAAGAGGTAGGAGCCAGGCTCTTCTCAGTAATGCCCAGCAACAGGAGCAGAGGCAACAGGCACAATCTGAAACAGAGGAGGGTCCCTATGAACATCAGGAAACACTTTTACCATGAGGGTGGCCAAGCACTGGCACAAGTTGGCAAGTCAGGTTGTGGAGTGTCCATCCTTAGAGATACTCAAGTCACCTGGAGATGGTCCTGACAACCAATTCTGGGTGGCCCTGCTTGAGCAAGAGGGGCTGGACCAGATGACCTCCAGAATCCACTTCCTACATCAACCATTCAAATAATCACAGACAGACAAAGAGTATATTTGGTATCTAAAGCAGAAACCAGGTCCAACTGCACTATGCATTCTATAATCATACAGTAAAAAAAAAACCCAAACAACCAGACTGAAGATACTGCAACAAAGCAGAAGATATTAGCTGAAAGGCTAAGAAGTTAAAGGCACATTAAACAGTTTAAATACTGCAAAGTGCTATTTAACTCTGATGTGCCTGAATATAGCTTTACCTATATCCTTTACAGCTCCCACTGTTGCTATAGCTGGTAGCTCTACAAAATAGTAAAAAATAAAACTGAGCTTTCCCCACATTTCAATGCGCTTTCAGCAACCAACCATATCTGGCATATTAACAGTGATCCTCTCAACATAGAGATTTCTCATAGATCCCAGAAAACAATCCCAGAGAGGTTAGATGGCAACCTCCTGCCTAGGAAGCACGTCTGAATCAAGTGAACCCTGTCATATACTGAACAAACAAGTAGATTAAGTCTTATTGCTGTAGAAACTATCCAAAATATTTAAGCACTTTACAGCAACAGAATACCATACAGTTATCAAATTCCTGGAAAAGTTTCAATCAAGACAATACAACGATATAAAAGGAACTAAACAGCATAAAATAAACTAAGTTTATAGACCCTTAGATCTTGATCTAATAATTCAACATATCTTGAGTACTAACTTCAAGAAAATGCTTCCTGAAGTAAGATCAGAGTCAAAATATGCACTGTGAAAAGCAGCCACCCCAAAAAATGTCTGCCCAGTACATGTCATCTTTTAGAAGCATGTTAATAGAAAGCCTTTCAGTTAGCATTTTTCCACAGCTAAGATAAAAATCATTCAAATGCCTTTGAAAGAGTTGCCAGTTGTGATCCTCCCTTCATGTAGCTCATTCCTTGTCTCAGAAGAGCCATCTGGGCCCAAGTAACAGAATACAATCTAAAGTGCTAGAAAGCAGAAGGTATTACTCCCTTAAAACTCAAACCAGAAAAGTGAACTGAAGGGTGGGAAAGAGGAGTGAAGATGCTCTACTGAATCTGAATTCAAGTCACTAAAATAGAGGAAGATAAATATATAGTATTACTCATTGCAACACATCTTCAGGCTAAACACTTCTACAGTTGAATAAACTTTCTCCCTTCCCTCAAAAGCAATGAACTCCTCACCTTAGCAAGAAAGACACTGTTTATATCCTTCTTCATGTAACTGTTTTACTACAGAGTAAAAACCAGAGTGCAACCAGCATAGAAGTTCAAGGTCTTGAATACTTCAGATGAAATTTTACTTAACTTATTAAAACAAGAAAGTTAACAAATGATTAGTAGTGATTAATGTAACAGCTTTAACAACAATATGCCTAATCATTACTACAAGAGAATAAGTATAGTAATTATGATAAATCATCAGTCACCCTATCATCATCATCCAGATCCAGAGACACTGGGGGCCTCCTCTTGCAGCAAGGATTTGGAGAGCCTTCCCAGACAACTGGGAGGTCCTATGCAACCTCACTCATAGGTGAGAACTCCAAAGTTGCTGCAAGAGGGTCCAGATTTTATATTGTTAAACAAATAACTTAAATCATTCTAAATCATAGAATCATAAGGTTGGAAGAGACCTCTGAGATCACTGAGTCCAACTGTACCTGTCTCCCCAATAAACCATGTTCCTAAAGAACTCATCCACCTGGTCTTTTAAACACCTCCAGCAATGGTGACTCCACCACCTCCCTGGGCAGCCTGTTCCAATCCCTGACCACTCTTTCAGTGAAGAAACTCTTCCTATTGTCCAGTCTAAACCTCCCCTGGTGCAAATTGCAGCCGTTTCCTCTCATCCTATCACTTGTGAGAAGAGACCAGCACCCACCTCACCACAACCTCCTTTCAGACAGTTGTAAAAAGTGATGAGGTCTCCCCTCAGCCTCCTCTTCTCCAAGCTAAACAACCCCAGTTCCCTCAGTCACTCCTTGTAGGACTTGTTCTCCAGCCCCTCACCAGCCTCATTGCCCTTCTCTGCACACACTCCAGCCCCTCAATGTCCTCCTTGTAGTGAGGGGCCCAAAACTGAACCCAGCACTCGAGTTGTGGTCTCACCAGTGCCGAGTATAGGGGCACAATCACCTCCCTGCTCCTGCTGGCCACGCTGTTTCAGATACAGGCCAAGATGCCATTGGCCCTCTTGGCCACCTGGGCACAGTGCTTGCTCATGTTCAGCCAGCTCCTTCTCTGCCAGGCAGCTCTGCAGCCCCTCCTCCCCAAGTCTGTAACACTGCATAGGGTGGTTGTGTCCCAAGTGGAGGACTCTGCACCACATTTGCAAGGTTACCTCACCAGCTTACATCAGCTATATGAGCATAGGTCAAACCAACAAACCACCTGAGCTCAGCTGGACAAATTTTGCCATAATCAGACAAGCTGGCCTGCATCATTGCAAATCAATAGTAGAATAAACAGGCAGAAAGTGAAAGGAAACAGTAACATCTACATAAAGAGAATCATATAGCATTATGCTTGCAAGCCTTCTGTCACTATAATTAGGAAAAACAGATATATACAGTTAATGTAAATGCAACTGTGGAAACAGAGCAAGAAGTTTACTCTCATAACCCAACACCTCAAGAGTGGAAGAAAGACAGAACAAAGCATTTCAGAAGTAACATGAAGGATTCCTGCAAGCCTGGATATGAATACTATCACAGTGACACTGCCTGTGAAGTAATGAATTTTTACAATCAGGATTCCACAAATCCACTCATCTGCAGAACCACACACCCTAATAAGCAGGCCAAAGCACTGCTGTTGAAAAGAATCTTACAGGAAATATTAAATGTCTTATGGTAGTCCACATAGGCAAAAAAATCACTCTAATATATTCTTTAATCACATGCGCAGCAATGTCATTCCAGAAGTCATGTGAGCCCACAGTTTATCCACCAAGAATCACGTGTTGCCAGACATTACTATATTTAAAGAGTTTTTGTGTTTGTTCTAATAACAGTTGCACACAAAACTTTCAACCTACACCACTGTATTTTTAACTTGTGTGTTTTAAACATCTATGTTTTCTTAAAGGCTTACTCTAAGTATAAAACAAATACAAATAGGTCAAGGCTGCCTGTCAGAGGCAGATACCTAATCACGATATGAAGAAAAACACAGTAAGATTACAGATTTTATGCAAAACACTGAGAAGGAAGGAGATCATTTGTCACAAATCACACAAATCTTAACAGTACCCTGCATCTTTAAATATGCAAACATAGGTTATAAACATATATATCTGCAACACCTGTAGATATGCACCCTGAGACTTGTTTGGGGCTTGGTTTTTTAAAGTTTAGACATAAGCCTACACTTGAAAAAAGTACTCTAGCTACATACAGCAGCTGATTTGGAAATCACAATAGAACAGAACCAGCATCAATTTGTTCTGTAACACAGATAATTTTAAATAGGACACTGGTGACAACATAAGCCATCCTGTGCGTCAAAGTTTTTAACAGTGAAGAAGTAATACAACTTTCCTACTTTCACACTAGGAAATGTCTAAGCAGACAGTTCAGATGACTGTTTCATTTTTCTAGCTCATACAAACTAGCAGAGGACAGTAAAATCTGACAAATACTGCCCATGACTTAAATGCATTATTTGTCCCTCCCATGGATTTAACACAACCTGATACTGCACGTAATTTTTTTCTATGAAAAAAGTTTACTTGAAGCTAAATATAAGAACACAAGCAATAACCAGAATCATTCTGCCTCTGAACATTAAGTAGTCACCCATCAGTATTACAGACTCTAAGGCAGAGCTTTGAGGGGAGGAGAGCAAATCAGCAATGTCTTCTCTTAAACAAGTTCATCACCTGACCTTTATCAGGCAGTGGGGACATTGTCTCCAGTCTCCACCAGACAAAAGCATCTTAAGCCACCACAGGAAGCAGTGGTAGGCACTGCCACTTTGGTAGGCAATGACAAACTAGACACTGCAGGACAGTAAGAAACCCACAGTAACAGCTCTTTCTGCCCTGCTCCTTGAGGGACACAATCTGTCATAAGCAGCTTCTTGAAAAAGGCAGCTTTGGAAGCTTGTCAACCACCACTTTGCAAGCTGATAAGCACAAACACTAACCAGTCACTTGAATCAGCAGGTAGGAAGCCAACACAACAATCATACCAAATGCCTCTGAAAAAATGTAACAGATTAATTCATGATAAAGGAACTTCACAATTTGTTTACAAATAAAAGCCATGCACAATAATTGTAATGAAACGCTGCTGCCATTAGGAGTTTACATTTTAAAAGGTGCAACCCTACAACTGTAATAACTGTGCACAGGGCTACAGATCCAACTACACAAAGTTCTTCAAAGGTCAGACATGTGCTTCCTTACAGATGACAACAAATGCCATTCTTTATTTTACCTTTTCTATCTCAAACAGCCATTTACACAAACATGTGATCAACCATTTCCATAAACATTGTTCGCCTATTTATTTCCGACAATACATTGTTTGGCTATTTAATTCCACCAAGAATGTTAATCTAGCTTCAAAGGTAAAGAGCAATACTGCTGGTTGCTTTGTTCTCCCCTTAGTCATGCCAAATAGTAGTTGCTAAAAGAGCACAAAAGATGTATAAAAACAGGTGTCACTAGGAACTCCAAAAAACCTCATATCTTATTCCAAAATTGAGTCCTTTTGTCCCACCATGTTTACTGCTTCTACTGCAAGGAGGGGATTTTGGCAGAGGGTAATGGCTGGCTTTATTTGCATTATGAAATAGAGTATCAAGGCTGCATTCAAACAGACAACTATTACTAAAAGGTTGAATTTGTAACCTTAATTGTTATCATAGAGGGTTTTTTTACATACAGATTCCTTGGGGAAAATACATCACAATGCACCACCTGCAAAAGGACAACTATCATCCATAGACACACCAAAATATACTGAAGATACAAATCCTGCAAGCCGGTATTTTTCATACTAGACTTTGCAAAGGAATATGTTCATTTAGCAGATTATTTTAACAGCATCTTCCCGAAGGACCTTTGTGGCAGAGGGGGAAGGGCAAGTTCATTTGTGTTTTTCTTACAATTAAAAAAGGGAAAACTGATCCCATTATGAGCAACTGCAACACTGAGTCACCATGCATCAAGGTCCAAGCTTCTAACCATTATCTGTAAGCAAAAATATATGTAACCTCATCTACAGAAGCAAGACTCCTACCTGCTCCTAACATCAGCTAAAGCACAGGAAGCACTGACTCTGGAACAATGACTGCAACCTAGTTGCATGCTTGTTTTCTCACTTTTTCCCTCATTCCCTTCTTCATCCAAGACAGACAAGGGGGGGGAGGGGAAGTCACTGGGACCATGTTGAATACTTTGGGTTGGCACGTGAAGAGACCTGACTCAGCATTCCCACCATGACCACAACAGCTGGAGGTTTGCAAGCAAGGAAAAGAAAGACAATTTAAGAAAAACATTTTTCAGCAAGAGGCCAAAAGGTTCATCTTAGTCTCAGGGCTTTCTCCTTACCAAATATTAAAGGCCTGCTGCAGACAGAGGTGACAGCGTTTCAAAGAAAGAGTCTGCATTAAGTTTACATGATGGGAAACATTAAACAAGCTAACCTAAATATAGGGGTCACCAGCAAATTTTCCTACAGCATGATGGAAAAAATTGTTCTTGCAGCTCTGCAAAGCACCTGGCAAAAGATGTTACGAATTTTTCCCCCTAAAGTGGCAATAGCTTCTAACTGCATCTTTAGATTTATGTTAATACTGAATATTATGGAATTATTCCTTGAAGGAAGTAAATTGCTTACAGGCATATATACATACATGCATAAGTAATAATTATGCAATGGGTTCTACACAACTTCAATTTATAGGTCATTTTTACAAAGAACTGCAAGAAATCAGCTACAGAGTTGAATAGCTCAAATTTCTGAATTAAAATCAGAATTCAAATAAGATTATATGGAACTACATTTACTTGTACAAAATCATGTTTTATCAGCATTATCTCAAAAGGTTTTCAAAAGATTTCACACTAAAATATCAATCTTTAATAAACTGACCCTAGGATTTGGGAAACCTTTGACATAAATGCCACAGATCCCTTTTCTGTCAGCCATCAACAACCAGACTAGATACACATGAAGAGGGGACTGAATGCACCAACTTTTTTATTGGATCACAATGAACAACATGCCAGATATTCACTCACTGATTGCTTTTTGGAAATTTTGTTTTGGAAACAAGGGATCATTTACTTGTGCTCTCCATCATTCTAAGAAAAAACAATAAGTTTCTAAAGACCAAAAAAAAACCCAGACTAGTAATTTTCAATACTCTAAATGTATCCATCAAATTCTTCACAAGGACTGTCTATAGCTGCGTGCTATTCCATGAATCATTTAGGCAATAATGAACAAAAAGACATGCTTTTGTTCAAATCACGCACAGTGGGATTACATGTGAACTGACCCTCCATGTGTTAACTGAAGACAAAGCTTTGCTTTGAGCTCATTACCGCTCTTACAGACGCATCGGCAAGTTAAGAAAGTTTCGCATATTTCTCCATTTCCAAATCTCTCTAGTTTGTTTTAAAAGCACAGATGAATATCAGAAAAGAAGGCCAGGTTTCACACGTTTCATCACTACTACTTGCAGCACAAACTAAAAAAACATTGTATGTGCAAATAAAGGGATGGGGGGGAGGAGAAAGGAAAAAAACAACCAACCGAACAAAAACATCTTTGGCAACTTTGCAACAGTCTTGTACGACTTGTTATAGGCTTCAATAAAGGAAAGCAGTAGCAGCAAGTTTTCCTCCTAAATATATTAATCAGGCTATCTTGAAAAAACACAAGCAACCCAGTGATAAAATGACAGATCATTTCACTAATTTTCACTAGGGGCTTGATATTCTAGAACCACTGACAAAGAGAAGCATGATTATGCCTTGAGACTTTAAATAGTGCATTTCAGAAAGCAAATTAGAACTACCTTGTTTTATTATATCTTTAGAGAACATGTTTCTGAAACATAATTAAAACTTATCTTGAGAGTGTAGCACCAAACAAACTTGAACATGTTTCTAGTCACTACATTATTTCAGGAATTCACTGTTCCAAGGATCTGAGTGAAAAAATAGAAAAGAGGAGGGGGATCTATAGGAATGTTTGCACTACCTCAATTTCTGCTTAATCCTGCCAAAAAAAAGCATTCCAGATTGTCATGTCACCAACACTGTAATTTACAACACCAAATAATAACCAGACTACTAGGAAATGTGCCTAGTTTAGAGCAATAACTATCAAATTTCAAAGTTTGGCAGCAAAATACTAAGCAAAATAGCATGAGCAAGCACTTCTGTTTCATTAATTTTTTTTATTAGAAAAAACAGAAACTGCCAACTAAAGCCAGTCATCCTGCTAGCAACCTCCAGTGGGAAGATAGGGGAAGATAGTTTTTTTATAAATTAAGCCAGGAATCTTCCCTCTAAAAAGAGGCTCTGGTACATGAAGCGGAACAGTGATAAAAATGCTGCTAAACTGGATGAAAATAACATGTAAGAGACTACCCCAGATCTGGCAAATCCTGGCAAACGCCAAGCATTTAGAATTCCTTTCAACTTTAATATCACCACCACCCAGCAGGATGCACTCAACATCACACAGAACTTGCACTTGTTTTTATCTGGCAGCTTATAAGAAAGCAGAGAAACTAAAAAGTATGAAAATTTGAAATTTCATTCCCAGATAATCCTTAATGAGTCGGTGGTATTCTCTAGCACCAAATAACAAACCAAACAGTAAGGGTTGGAACACAAGCCAAAAGGGACATAGTCAAGGAAGAAAAGTGGAAACAACAGTTACTCCACAAATGCTAAGAATAAAAGTTACCATTTTTTAGACTAACATTCATCTGTATTTTCTTTACCCTGAATCAAAGGTGCAAATAACTCAATTGGCAACAAATTTATCTTCTTGTTTTACAAGCAGTATGTTTTCTCAGCTATATGGTTCATTTACCCTGTAACAAAGTTGGTAGCTGCAACAGCCTTTTACTGCAAGTTGTAATGTGCTTGTCCTTATTCTCAGTGCAACACAGACAATGACACGTGATCCTGCAGTGACTACACATACAGCTTCCACTCAAGTCTTTGCTCAAACATTGGGCATGTAACTTTCTCCTAGCACTGCTCAAGTTTATAAGCAGCTTCATAAAAGATTTTGGACAAAAATAAAATCAGTGAAAAGGCAATACATGCGTTTCCCTGATATACAAATACCCCACTGAAGTAAGAGGCTGTGAATAAGTTTTATAAATTCAGACATGGAGTGAGANGAAGAACCTCTTCCTAATGTCCAACCTAAGCCTCCCCTGGCACATCTCCCTGCCACCCCCTCGGGTTCTGTCCCAGGCTGCAAGAGAGAAGAGCTCAGCACCTGTGTCACCTCCCTCCCCGCTGAGGAGGCAGCAAACAGTCATGAGATGCCACCTCAGTCTCCTCTTCTCTTCTCTGCAGGACCTGTCCACGTGTAATTCTATTTTAAGCAGTAAAGGGGTAGAATTTTTCAGTGGACAGTTTATCAGCTTTTAATGATTTTTATGAAATAGGCTTACGCTCTTTCACTACACTTTTGACTGTTTTTTTTCAGAGAATGCAGCTCCACAATACATGACCACCAGCAGAGAGGCCAGTTTTTAAACAGCTTTCTATTCCCATCCAGAAAGTGCAGTTCAGCACCTTCTCAGGGCTGCTGATACAGCTGTTCACCAGCTGTGCTACGAATCACTAAAATGATCACTTAAAAACAGATACTTTTAACCTAGATCATTTCAGTGACCCAGTTTTACAGAGCAGGCTCATAAACAGTGCAGGCACAAGTGAAAATGTCAAAAGGTTCTTACATCCTTGGTAAACTTCTTGCAAACAGGCACCTCCCTTTTTCCCAAAAGAAAACAGTTACAATTACACCCTCAAAATGCAAGAAATCCACATGCAAAGAAAGCATACTTAAGTTTCCCATCTTAAGGTCTTTTAGATCTGCCTTGAATTATCTTAATCCCTCAGACACCTTGGAATGAATATATGCCACCTAGTGCATCATTCACAACCAAGCAAATATAAATAACTTACCAAACGTCTAGCAAACTCTTTATTTTCTGAAAGAAATCCATATCCTGGGTGTACCTTGAAAAAAAAAAGAAAGTTAAGTTGATTAAGTTCTGAAGCCAAATTTGCTAGTTTTCACATTCTGAAAGTGTGACCACTAAGGATTTAGACTAGTTGAATACCTTGCGAAACTGTCCTAACACATCTGATTTCTTTAAATCAAGCTGTAGAGACTCAGTGGTTAACTGTCATTTCCGAAAAACACTCCTTAGAGAGCAATGGACATTCCCTTTCATGTTTTGCCTTCTCTTTTTAACTGCAGCAAAACGGAATTTTCATTGCAGACTTCCAACATATACATTCATCCACACTCTTCTCAATAAACCACCATCAAGCACTCCTCATCCTAAAATATTTCTAGCACTGAACACAACAGTGGTCTTAAAAGCCCACAGCTAGAAGCCTCCTACCACTTGTGACCCTTGCTGGAGAACATAGTTCACTGTCTCATTAGTTTAAGTCAGGCACCTTTGCACACATAGTTGCTGTTTCCACCCCAATATACATCCACCATAATTACTTGAAAGGAGTGTGAGGAAGTGTGCTTTACTTTTTGCAATCGATGCAAGATTCTTGATCCAGTATGCTCAGATAGACTAAAAGCATATGCTATTTTATTATCCTCTTTTAAAGAGTCTAAACAACCAGGTTTCATATTCAGAAACCCAGAGGGAAAGAAATAGCTTTTTCTTTATAGGAAGGGTTTTGGCCCCAAAAACACTATACCAAGACATTTTTGAAAGAAATTACAATATTGATCCAAACCATTGCAGGGTAATTAGTGTTGCTGATATTAAGACAAGATACAATGGGTGTATAAGCGTTCTGTGTACAGCAGCTCTGAATAATACATCTGTTTCACTGAAAGAAAAGAACATCAGGCATATGAACATGACTACACATTAGTTTTCCCAAACGATGCCTGTTAAGGTCTGAGTCTCTGGCCAATTTGGAAGGAGAAAGGCAGAATAGTCCATATTTGCATATTGACACTAACATGCATTTTGTAAGCATCTTGCAGCAAAAATAACCATGGGATGCATCATTTACCTTACCTTCCTGCAAACAACATTTATGTAATTTAGCAAGCAATTCCAACTAAGTTTAAGCAAAAAGCCTTTCTGGACACACTTTGTAAAACATTCAGAAAAGCCATTATGGCATATAAAGGGTTAGTGTTCAAAACTAATTGGGATTTTTTTTTTTCCCGCAGCAAATTTGGAAATGAACTGAAGCTGCTCCCTGGTGTGAAAGCTGAATCCAGCAGCCACCTGCAGGATCAGCAACCAGTACTGCCAGATGCTACAAAGCCTTTGATTTCCAGTAGCGATTTCGGACACATTTAACTCATGTGACATGAACTAACTGGAATAGCATATTCAATCACTTCATCCCCCCCGCCCCCTTACACCTTTAAAAAAAAAAATACAAACTCTGGCTTTTCTGCTTTCTATATATGAAACAGCTGCAGCAGATAGACTCATTCAGACTCACAGCTTGGGCCCTGGTTTTCTTAATGACTTCCATGATGGCATCCATGTTGAGGTAGCTTTTACTGGTGGGAGCTGGGCCAACGCAGACAGCTTCATCCGCCATTTTCACGTGAACCTGAAGAGGCAATATTCTGCATTAACAGATGCTCCCAGCAAAAATAATTACTGTCACCCTGAAACACGCATACAAGTCTGATTGTTTCAAAGGTAATTTACATACCATAACCACTCCAAAATACACACTGAAATTACCAACATAGAACGCACACGATAACATTAAACCTCATTTCATTTAACTCCGCACTTAAGTCACTGTCAAAATGCTTTATTCCACTAAATTATTTTAAATTTGATTAAATAAAATCATGACAAATACAATTTCAGCTTCCTATACTCATCATCTATATATAAATTCAGACTAAAAACTACTTTGTTACATGTAACCAGGGTAGTCTAATATCTTAATACTTAATAACAAACATTCATGACCAGTTCTAAGCAGGCTCCCCAGGAAGTTGGGGATAATTAGAGTGAATTGAATGAAGGGATGCAGTGAGTGTCCCTGCACAGCATCAGGTCAGCACCATGCACAAATTAAAGCCTATGACTTAAGAGTTCAATATCACTACACGTGAACCAGAAAATCTTGAGAATTATTTAAGCAGGCTCATGTTTGATTCCTAACCCATTGTATCCTCATTTATATGCATTTGACAAAACCACATTTTAGTCAAATCTGAACTACACGAAGTGAACAAATGCTTCCCACATTTTACCAGAAATGAAAACTAGTTAGGTTTGAAGTCCGGTCTACTTACAACTCATATGCACGCTTACCTTGAAGAAAAAGTTAGTTTAATTAGGTTGGCCTTCAACATGTTTTCAGAGTTCAGAATACTTTTCCTTGGAAGATACACACAGATCCAAGAGACATTTTTCCTCATTCTGCTCTCCTTTTGTAAGCTTCTTTTTCAGTACATATTTAAAAGTATGTCACTGCTTAAACTATGTAAATTATTAGCTATGTGTCAGTAAGACTTGTATATACTGACAGTTTGACATTTCCAGTGCCTACCAATTTTAAATTTTTATTAAATATTTGATGTCTTCAGCATTGAAAACTTGAGAATATATTGTTTTAAAAGGGTGTTCTTTTAGAAAATTAGTATGAGAAATTATTTTTAGTTTATGAACACAATTTTATTATTCATTAAAGGAATTTATTTGCAAGTAGCATGAAGGTTTTCAAGTATAACAAACTAAGGTTAGAAGTAATGTAGTCTACACGTACTATTGGGTCATTCAGAAGAAACAAGGCCAGAAAAAAAGCCATCTAAAAACAGTGAAAAGCAATAGTCAGAAAACCTTGACTACTACAACAATAAATAAACATTCAGGTAAGTATAACATACATACACA